>APFE030946674.1:167405-187777 GCA_000404065.3 Pinus taeda | reverse complement strand
GAAAGTCATTGGAAAGCAACTAAAAGAATACTTCGTTATGTTCGAGGTACAGTTCAGTTTGGGATTCATTACAATGCAGAAGCATCTCCTCTATTGGTTGGTTTCACCGATTTTGATTGGGCTGGTGACGCTAATGATCGGAAATCTACTGCAAGTTATGTCTTCACTCTTGGTTCTGGACCTATTACATGGGCTTGCAAGAAACAAAGTGCCATTTCTCTTTCTTCAGCAGAAGCAGAGTATTGTTGCGTCGTGGAAGCTAGTAAAGAAGCCCTGTGGCTTCGTCAAATCCTGTTAGAGTTTGGTTTTCAGCAACAACATCCGACTACACTTTGGTGTGATAATCAAAGTGCCATTCAACTATGCAAAGATCTAGTCCAACATCAACGCAACAAACACATTGAAATACACATGCACTTCATCAAAAAGCTCATTCATGACCATGTTCTTGAAGTGCAAGACTGTTCAACTGATGATCAAGTTGCAGACATCTTGACAAAGGCTCTCACAAAGGCGAAGTTTACTAAACTTCGATTTATGGTTGGAGTTAAGGAAGTTGTCACTAGGGGGGATAGGCTCTAATGCCTCCTTCCTTCTTCTATTCAGCCATATTTATACATCCTTCAATTCTATCCCAAGTTGTTCTTAAGGGGGGATGTTAGGATATTCCGAAACATAGGAAATAGTTAAGTATAACTTGGTCTAGTGTAGAGTTGGGTAAAGTGTGTTTCTTTACTATGTACATTTGTAACTTATAGTCTGAAGGTCACGATATGTTTTAGACATGATGTGATCTGACGGTTCATTCTCTCCTCGATATTACTGACACTTGATCCGTGGCTTAACACTCGATTGGTCCATGATCTCTATTTAAAGAGCATGGAGAGTCATTTGTAGGGTGACTGTTCATGAGAGAAGCTTATGTATATTTTCTTTCTTTTATTAATAAATTGCTTGAAGTGGCCGCGTTGGTTCAGGCCATGGACTGTTTCCCTCTTTGAGGGTTTTAACCACGCCAAGAATACTGGTGTATTGATCTGTGATCTGTTTGTAAGTGGTGTCCTTTGGTGTTCTATCTGAGGAAGTTACCCTGTAAATTCCTACAGGATTAGGGTTTCAAATGAGTGTTGGGTTGAATTTATTTGTGTCCAACACACACAAAGTTGCAAACCATGAATATTCAATATATTAAAACGCATAGTGCTAGGGGTTTTCCTTTGAGGGTTTTACTGTTGAACATTTTAATGCCAATGAAAAACTTTAATTGTGAGGGTTAATTTTGGGCATTATCCTTCAGTTGTTAACCCAATCAACTGATTCAACCCTTCAAGCCATGCATTCCATGAATCTATCAGTTGAGCATGGCATCATGCACACGTGTTTTTTTAACTTTTTAATTAACAATTTTTAATTTTTCATGCGATGGATAACTTTTAATTTTTTTCAAAATCTCTTTTTGGGCCCTAGGTTCAACTTCAAACAAATGCCAAGGCACTTGGAACTTGTTGCCACAAAATCTAGCAGGCCCTGGAGAGCGGTACACTACAAGGCTATTACTAGACCATGAGATAACAATGGGGTATTGGGTCACTATCATGACAACGAAAACCACTTGCTCTTTATGGATTTTCATCGATGGGAGGAACCTCGGTATGTGATGAGGTCACCTAAGATGTATATATTCAAATGTTAGGGTTCAAGGTGACTCCAATAGGCACTCTACAAGAAAGACACAACAATGGCTCAAGGCTCCAATTAGAGGCAATTTGCTTTCTATATAGAGACTTAGGGGAGGCAATTTATGACCTAGGGTTTGATTAATTGGTTTAGTGTTGGAGAGACCTAGGGCCAAGATGTAAGGAAAGGGTTTCCAATAGGGATTTTCAATGAAACAAAGTGGCATCAAACCCTCAAACAAGCCACTAAATTGAAGCAACACAAACTAGGGTTTTACCATAGGGTTACATAATAGGGCAAAAAAATTTAGGGATAAGATTGAAGTGGATGCCCACCGAAAGGATATATTTTGTGGCAAATACCTTCCTCTTGATGTGTAGACTTTCCAATCTCTAAAATGTTCCTTGTTTGGGGATTCACACTAAGCCCTAGTTCACGAGCTTATCCTCAAAGAGGCTGAAATTAGAGAGAGAAGAATTTATGGAATAAGAAAGTGTTTGATCACCAACCAAGTAGATTGGATCCTTTCCCCTTGGGAGAATGGAGTCTATTGTTTGATAGGACAACCAATAAGTTTCTAAGGAGGTAGAAATTTTGATGCCCTAGCAGCAAAAACTTCAAGCAACTATCTATGCAGAGGATAATGGATTTTTCATGGGAGAGCGAAGAAAGGTTAACCAATCAGAAATTCATTCACATGTTATGCAATGAGTAATGTATGCAATAGATCATCTAGATACTAATCAATATGTCTTCAACAAACTAGGGCACAATTAGCACAACCTAGAATCAACATTATTTCATACATTAGAGATGTAGAAAATAGATATTCAACAATCAAGTTCACTTGCAAGACAACATGCAAAGATTTCATCCATTGATCGAAACAATAGCTCCAAATATAAGCAAAATCAATTCCAAATCTCAAAATGCATTCATAGATCTTGGGTTCTACATAAGAAAGAAGGCTAAATTTAGCTAGGGAGGTTGAAAATCCCAAGTGTGTGATAATGATAGGTTCAAATGGTTCCTCCTCTACTTATATGAGGAGGTCGAGTTCCTATTTTAGCCCACTAGCCCCTAAAACAATAAAATAACGTGCTAGTAACAAGCTAGGTCATAAGCTAACCTAGTAGCCAATGAATAAAACTCAAACTGGCCCACACATGTAAGCCGTGGGAGAGACAAAGCTGATGTCATCCATGCGTAGGCTTGCTTAGGGCAAGCATTGAGGGGTCAGGTAGCTATGATGTGAGTACATGCCCTCTAAAATCATCTCCTAGGGGTTGGCCCCTAGGTCTTTGTCAATCTCCCTCTCTGGACCTTAGTTTTGATTCTAGGGCACAAAAGTGGTCTCATGGGTCTCTAGGTGGTCAAATTGCCTCTCTTTGTTTCAACGTTGGGGGCTCTCAAGGTGGTGCTAGTCCTCCCTTGTCTCAATGTGTGAACCCATCCTCTTCTGGGCCCTGGATTAGCTGCCAATCCCTCATGAAGTACTAAGCCGACTGGGGGCATGTTGGGCCCAAGTGCATCATCCCATAATAGTCGTTAATGTAGGGAAAAGTGTTAGAACATTATGGATGTTGGAGGTGCCCATGGCTATGTGTGATGTTTTGTTGCAACTTGGAGGCCCATGGCTCTCAACGCCTCAGCAATGGGTGTTAATATCTTCGTCTAAGAGACTTGGGCCCCAGTTAAGTTGCCTAAGCCATGGTTGTGGAACTGCGTGAAAATTACTCACAATATCTAGTGCTAGCAACTACATAATTAGGTACATCTAATCATTTTTGCATCTAAGTGAACAAAGCTTGCAAGTATTGGGCAATTTGACACTTCAAACAAGGCTTCCCTTCCAAAATTAAGGCTTTGAACTCATAATAGCCTCCCTAGGTAGGAGTGGCTAATAGACCACCCTATTTGGTGTTTCTAGCCCCCAAGGGGAGTTACATGCCCTTGGTCCACCCTTCAATTGATAGGTGATATGAATGGTGATGTAATGGAGGGGAAAAGACGTCATGGCTAAGTGCCATGGTCAAAGGGACCAACTAGGATGGGCTCTTCATCTTGGGTGTATAGATGTGGGGAGAGAGCAACCATGGATGCATGAGTTACCAACTCGGCCTTTGTTTTCCCACCCCTCTCGTGTGCCTTTTTATTTTTCTTGATTTTTCTTTGTATTACTGCTTGTAGTTCAAAGGGTTAGAGCTTGCTTTGTATGATGTATAGTAGTTTTTACCCTCTCAATAGTGAGGCGGCTCTTTTTCGACCAGGGGTTGGGACATGTAGGGGTTCCTTCTCATAATATAAAGAGCAACGTGTGCTCAGGAATCAGGTGATGGCCTTAATGGGTGAGGTAGAGCTCATGCTAGGCTTTTTCCCACGTGCTAATGTGTATGTCCCGACCATCTTTTGCATTTTGATATTCTTTTTTTTTTGCTTGTGGCAATGATATGCTTTTTCTTGTTCTTTTAGTTGCACAACCTCCTAGGGCCAAGTTCTGGGCCCTACCCAAGTATGAGGATTCATGGTGCCAAATCCCAGAGAACCAATGGTTAGTTGAACTCAAAGAAGGGAGGTGAAGTATGGGGCTTGTAATGTAACATGGAAAGTGGTAAGTATGGAATAGGGGGAGAGGGAACTACACTATCTCAATCAGGGTTTCCCAATTAGCGCCCCTCCTATTCCCATTGGGCCATTAGGGGAGGTCCTAGTGGACTAGGATGAAAGTTCAACCCCCCATTTAAGTTGAGGGAACAAGATGATGGTCAAGACCCTTTTCCTTTCAGGTTACCCTATAATCCATGCCAAATGCCAAAAATACAAAAAAGCATAAGCACCAGATTGCAAAATGAATAAAATACGTTTTGATTAGAAGCCCACCTTCCAATGTGCACTCTTTCCAAATGGGCGAGGAAACATATGACTGATGTAGGTGGCAGAGACATAAATGGAACATAGTCATTGGCTACTAGTGGCTGTCAGGAGTCGCATCAGGCTAGAAGAGATGGTAGGAGAAAAATTTCTCCTATGGGGTCACCCACTTTTGGTGGCTAACATCTGGCTCCAACTAGGACATGAGCTCACCGTAGAGCACCTAATCCAGGTACTTGAACAAGGAATTCATGAGAACTCCAACAATCTCCTGGGACCACAAACCCGTAACCTGCACATTACAATCTAAATGTTTGGGAGCATGTGCACTAGGCATAGGGTATCGCCCATGTTTTATATCAAAATAATAAATCCATACATAGAAGTATAGTCTAATCTAGATGCAAGGTCTTAATCTAAATGCATTCTAATCTACATGAGAACATGAGACAAGTGATATTATCATGCAAAAAAAATATGTAATGCACCTACACTAACATGCATGGCATGTGAATGTCAAGTTATGCTGGGATAGTACTCCGTCAGGAGTTGGCCATTCATAGGGAATGAAAGTGGTTCTCCCTCTAGAGTCTCAAGATGATAAGCATTGGTACTAGCCATTTTTAGTATCTTGTAAGGGCCAAGCCATAGGTTATCTAGCTTTTTATGCATACCCAACTTTCCTCTTCTTTTATCCCACAAGAGGACCATGGTTCCCGGCTCAAAAGTTTGCGCCTAACTTGTTTGTGGAAAGTGTCCTTAATCCTTTCTTGATTTCTACCAAGTTGATCATTAGCCCTCCGATGAGATTCATCCAATTTCAATGATTTGGTCAATCCTTCATTGGATAGCATCCTGTTGATCGGGGAAGGCTTTGAGGCATTCTAGGGTAGGTAACTGCAACTAGTTAGGTAGCTTTGCCTCATACCCGTATACTTATTGAAATGGACTATATCCTGTGGATGCTTTCACGATTGTGTGGTCAACCCACAAGGCATACTTGATCTTGTTGTCCCTACTTTTGTTTTCAACAACAGTTCTCGTGATTATCTTCATAAGGTTTTTGTTGCTTTATTCGTCTTGGCCATATCCTTGAGGGTAATAATTTGAGGAGTGAGGCAACATTATCCTATAATTGCAACACATTGAAGTAAGGGCCATAGAGTTGAAATATTTTACATTATAGAGTTGAAATATTTTACATTATCTATCACAATCTTGGTGGTAACACCAAACTGTGTGATAATTCGTTCTTCCAAGAAATCCATGACGACTTGGTCGGTTGCCTTCTTGATGGGGATGGCCTCCACCCACTTGATCAAGTAGTCAATGGCAGTGAGTATCCATTTATGACCATTGCATGAGTTTTCCTTAATCTCTCTTGTAAAATCAAGGCCCCATTGTTGAAATAGAGCTTTGATAATGACACTCCTTTGTGGCATTGCTCACAGTTGTTGTTTCCTTGTGAACAATTGGCATGGTTGGCAAGCTTTAACAAATTTCAAGGTGTCGGCAAAGATGGTAGGCCAATAGTACCCAACTTTGAGGATTTTATGGGCGGTAGTCCTATCGGCATAATGTCCTCCACAAAACCAAACATGGAACTATTTGACAAGTTTATGTACTTCAACCCGATTCACACGACGGAGAATGGCCCCGTCGGGGCTCATCCAACCCAAGCCATCTTAGGTTAGGCATTACTTGACGACCTTCATGTTGGAAAATGGATTAGGGAAACATTTTTAACTTAACATTTTTCTTTCAAGACATTTACTTGTGATGTTTTGTTCTTCTTAACTTGATTATGCTTATGTTCTTATCATCACATAAATGCCAAAACAATGAAGATCATATGAACACAAGATATAGGCTCCACGTCAGGGCAAAACCCCAAAACTTGGGGAAAACCCAAAAAATCCATTTCTTATAGAATCAGATCAATATGAGACCTTCATGACCTCAAAGTCAAATCTCCTCCAAGGACCAAGTCATTCCTGTTTGCAGTCAATCTCTTCATACAAAGCTTGGTCAGTAAAAGAAGATCCTTTTGCAACTACCTTTAGGGTCTCGACCCTCTGCAATCTTCTTACAATTCCGATATCTTTGAGGGTTTGGGCCTTCTAAAGGTCCCTTGCAACTCAGGTCTAACATAAACGATACTTATAGCTTGGTTTCCTCTTTGTAGTAAAGGCTTTTCGCTCTTCTCTTATTACCCTTTTCTTACTTCAGATCGGATCTCAGAATGTTATATCAAATGGGACGAAGTCACTGCCCATATATACCTCTCAAACAACCCTCATAAAGGACGACTAGATCAGGATGGAAGCCGACTTGGTTCTTGGAGCTCCTCTTGACTTATAGAGAAGAAATAAATTCTTTAACATACCCAAATTGGTCTAACAAATGACTTACTCTCTTTGACTTATGACCATAATGACATGTCCTAGAAGCATGAAGAACATGCTTAACCTAGGTGGCCAAATGAAATAAGCATGAAACCCATGCTTGAATTTAACAATTTTTCTTTTCTTCTTATCATATATACATAATGACACGAGTACAAAGACAATTGTGAAGAATGAACCTAGTTACTTTTCCAACACTTAAATTTGAGGGCTCTTCTTTTGTGCTCTACCAAATTAGGAGGGGCATACAAGTTCCTAAGGTAGTAGTTGATGTCGGAGTACCACCCACCTGCTTCTAATTCTATATTAGTTGCGCAAACATACTCTTCCTTTCCTATGTGGATTGCTTGATTGTTTCCTTCAATCAACATTTCTATGAGACCTTGCCCCCTAATGATCTTCTTCGGTCAAATTTCTAGGTCACACTCTTGTATTTTGTGACCCATTTGCCTCTTGATCTTAGGCAATCACTTTGGGAGAGGAAGTCTTTGACAACAGGATATGGGACATACATGTGAATTTTGTTGTGTCCTTCATAGGCTCGAAAATATTTGAAGGACTTTACAAGAGCATAAGCCTGCTTCTTAGTAAGAGTGTATCTTGTCTCGACATCTCGCAAGGGTTTTCTCATAAATACCATCGACCTCTCATTTCTCTCATCATCTTTTTGCATTAGAATTCTTGCAATTATGTCCTCAAATGCAAAGAGTAGATGATGAAATCGTTAGAATAGTCTAGGCTACTCAAGATTGGGGAAGAGGCTATTCTATCTTTGACGTCTTCAAAGACTTGTCTTTGGTTTTGTCCCACTTATATGGAGTATCCTTTTTCAGCAAATCATTCATGGGCTTGACAATGTCAGCGAAGTTCGGGACAAACCTTCTTAAAAAGTTAATCTTACTGAAGAATGACCTTAAAGCCTTTTTATCCTTTGGGGGAGGGATCCCTTTAATAGCGTCTATTCTTTCCGGGTCAATGCTACTTCTATTTTTGGAAACAATGTGGCCAAGTAACTTTCCTTGGTCTACCCCAAATATAAACTTCTTAGGGTTCAATGATATATTGTATTACTTGGACTTTTTGAATACTTTCCCAAGGTGTTTGCAATGGTCATGCCTTTCTTTAGATGCGACAATCACTCATCTGTGAAAAGTCCTTGAATGCAAGAAACTGGATATTTATCTTCTAACTGTTAGCAATTTATTTGTCTTTTGAATTATTATTCGACAAATAATGATAAATTCACTATTGCATTCTTCAAAATAAAAAATCCATCGAATAAAAAAACTGGAATTGAGAAAATATGCACACACACAAAAATTTAACACTGTTGTTTTTGGACAATTGTCCCTGGAAAGACCCCAAAGGGAAAACTAGTGCAACATATGTGGATTTTATTATTATCTTTAGCAAATTCAAGAGTACAATGGCTTGCCTGCCAAACTGGCAAAGCTTTCGCAATCTCTACTGGCAAAATAAACTAGAAGACACCGTATCTCCCTCTGCAATCGATTTGGCCTCTCCTAGCCACTTGCACTTCCTCCGGGAATTCACACTTCCTGCTAGAATGCATAGATCTCGCTGAATGAAATTCGTACAACCTGGAATCACCTCCAGGAAAGTTGTCTTGCCTCACTTTGCCTTTGAAACCCACTTGCTCTACCTCCGAGACACTGATTCGACAATCGACAATTGAAACGTGGCTCCTTCGGCAACTGCCACTGGGTAATTTGCCTAACTCACATTGTTGTATTCAACCTTCTTTGCAGATGAATTCAACCTCCTCTTTCCTGTCTCCTAGACACTAGAAAATACTGTGGAAAAATCCTTCGGACTCTTGCTCTCAAATCTCTACTGAAACCTTTTCTACAATGCTTTCCCTAGCTTCAACTGTGCCCTTGCTAAATACTTGCAACTGGGTAGTCAAATTGATCAACTCATTAACTGTCTTCTCCAATTCCTTTGACCTACTCTTACAATCTCTCGTTGGGGTATTAACGACCACGATTACTTATCAACCAATGGCTAAGATCAATTTGATTTTATCAATAGAAGCCTCTAGAGCAAAATCAAACTTCCTTAACTAATTCCCTTTAATTAACCAATTTTTCTAAGTTAGACTTAAGAACTTTTTAATTATTTGTTAATTAATTTAATTAAGGTGTCTCTAAGTCTTTTCTTGCGAAACGTTTTTTGGGTTTTGGAGATCTCGTGTTCCTTTGCCCCTTAGACACAATTTGAGGCTAGAACACCTGTCCATTGCTGCCAAGTGGCTCAAGATCAAGTCGATGCTCCATCAATGAGGGCTAGAAGATGAGACATTCCCTCCCATGTCTCCCTAGGAAAGACATAACCTCCTCTGGACCTTGGATCAGTTGCCAAGTGTCGGGTGCAATGTGTAGCTGGCTGGGGCAACGTGGTCCAAGTGCATCATCATCTCTGAATAGCTGGTGCACAAGCAAGCAAATGATGGTGCTGAAGAAGCCCATGGTGTGGCAATCAAGGCTCTGCATGTATGGAGACCGATGGCTCTCAACTCTCACCCTATAAATGCCATTGTGATCCTTTGGATGCTAGTTTTTGTAGCATCAAATGGAGTTCTAGTCTCGACAGTTGTTAGAGAGGCTAAGAAACACTAGGACTCCAAAACCCAGATAAGGTTTAAGGAAAATCCACCTAGAAATGCCTTAATTAAGTTAATAAATCAATAATTAAAGTTTTCCTAAGTCTAACTTCGGAGAAATGATTAATTAACAACAATTAATTGAGGAAGGTGAGATTTCTTCAGAAACTCACACAGATCAACTAGGAAATAATCTTAGCCATTGATTAAGTTTTAATCTTGGCCATTGGAGTCTCAACTGGAGGTTATTAGGAGTCGTCGATGGGTATATGGAGGAACACAATTCAGATCTGTTTCCTTGGGCAGTTCGACTTTCCAGAGAGGAGCAACATTCTGTTAGAAGAGTTCGAGCCAAAGAGGGGGTGCAGAGACAGAGAGGGGCAAAGAGAGTGAGTTCGGAGGAAGTTTTCCAGTTTTGGAGGGTCAAAAAGCGGAGGCCGAAAATATTCTCCAGGAGGCTACGCAGAGCCTCATGTGAGCAGTTTGATTCAGCGGAAGGGGAGGAAGTCTTCAGTTCCAGAGGCTGGGAAGACTTTCCAGAGGGTCGAAGAAGCATTTTCCTAGTCAGCAGCAGGCAGGACGACTAGATTGGCAGTTGATTCAGGCAGAGCGTTTGGCAGGCAACATAGAGTTGACGCAGAGCCAATGCAAAGAAGTTTGGATAAATAGCTTTTTAGAGTTCAGATAGTGCCAGGATTGCTCAGACTGAGGGTAAAATCCCTCAGTATAATTTTTCCAGTGTTTCTCTTAGATAGATTCGCTAGTTTGGCGACATTTATTGCACTTAGAATTTTCTCGTTGCTACTTAATAATAAAAATCCTCAGTTGCTATAGTGGTTTTCCCAAATTAGGTTTCTTTGGGGACTTTTGTCCAAAAATAATGGTGTTATATTTTTGTGTGTGCCAGTGTTTTCTCAGTTTCCAGTTTATCTTCCGCAATATTTATTTCGGTGAAAATTGTAGTTGTGAATTTTTCGCTATTTGTTGGAGCAAATAAAATTTTAATTAATTTACAACTAGAAGAATAATTTCCAGTTGCTGCAATAGTTGAAAATTTCACATGTTATTAGAATAAATTTGATGAGACAGAAAGCTCAAAAGTGGAAGGAAGAATTGTCGAGACTCAGAGGGAGTTTGGAAGTTTGATTTCCAAATTTGCGCAGAGGCCGGCCAGGCAGTTCGAACTCGTGGGCAGAGGGTTGGATTTTTGCAGCGCAGGTGGCAGGAAAATTCGTAGAGCCCAATAGTAGTTCCAACAAGTAGTAGTGAAGCCGGGAAGTAATTTCGATGAAGCAAATCAATATTTTTGCTGATCAGATTCGATGTTTGGGCATATAAGGGTTTTGCAACAGTTTTGCTAGAGTAGAATCAATGCCGGGTGGAATAGAAAGAGCACACACATAGGGGGATTTCTCTTAGAGGGTTTCTAGTTTAGAAATCCAGATTTACAGTTGTAGTCCGTAGTAGCTGCAAGCAGATTTTCTCACTCCAGAAGGGAGTACGAATAGCAGAATCAACAACCAAGCAGGAGAAAGAGGGAGATTTCCATTCCAGTTTCAGAGATGGTGACAACTAGGCTTAGAGATCAGGATAGGTTGGAGGGAGCTTCCAACTATATGTCATTTGGAAGGCTCGGATGTCCTTCCTGTTAGTTGAGCATGGCTTGCAAACCTTTGCAAAGAGTGTTGTGGAAATATTGACTGATGGCCAAGGCGAAGCGGATGATCGTGAATTGAGTCCGAGACCATATAGTCTCACATATAACTAGCAAGAACACCAACAAGGAGATGTGGGATTCTCTCGCACAACTATATTAGAATCCTTTCTAGCAGCGAAAGATGTTCCTAAAAGAGAAGTTGAGAAACATTAGGATGTACAAGGGAGAAGGCATTGATCCCTTTGTCACCAAAATTCAAGAAATCTGGGATCAACTTGCAACCGATGGGGAGGCGCCTCAAGACACAGAGCTTGTGCATTTGGCACTGAATAGTGTCTCAAAGGATGTGGAAATCTTCATCCACGGTATTTTGGGACAAGATACTGTACCTAGGTGGGACAAGATGTGGTCAGCCTTGTACCAGGAGGAGATGAGGCAAGCACTTGTGAAGACCTCCATCAGTGGAAGTAGCAGTAAGGTTTCAAAATTTGAAAAGGAGAAAGAGAATGTGGCCCTTGCACCAAAGGGTCCCAATGAAGGAAAAGGTTCACAGGGGGAGAAGAAGAAAAAGGACCTATCTAAGGTCAAGTGCTTCATGTGTGGTGAGTTTGGCCACTACAGTTCTCAATGTCCTCAAAGGAAGGAGAAGTAGGACCAGGCGACAACATCTGCAAAGACAGACAAGTTGTCCTTTAGGTTGGAGGAGTTTTTGCCATGTTTGTAGCAATACCTCTAGGAGTGAGGTGAGGCAATATGGAGCTATAGTCCCAAAGTTGCACAGAGATTCGGGTAGGGTCCAATGAGGCTAGCACCGATTGGTGTTTTCTCATGGATCACTACCTTGCTACAGGGGCCCACGTATTCAGTAGCAGGTGGATCAATGTCAGTTGATGCAGTCAAATTCCAGAGTGACGGTTGAAGACTAGTGGCAGTGAGATGCTGAGGAGCGCAGAACAATGTTGACAACAGAGCAAGAGGCTCAATAGCTGAGTTAGCAATTGCGCAGATTCCCCAGTGGACAGTGTAGAGGCTAGTAGTAGTCAGATGCTCAGGAGATATATGCACCACAAAGACACAGTTGATTTAGTTTTTGGATCAATGTTGCACGAAGTGGGGACGTTTTTTGGAAGAGGATCCATGAAAGTGTCATTTCCCAAAAACTAGGAAGTGAAGCGTCTCGGAAGTGTCTACTATATATATATATTTTATATTTTTTTGCATTTATATTTAAAAAAACATCCAAAATACCAAATTAGCTGTAGAAGATATGGAAACATGCATATTTGTACATAAATCAAGATAGATATGGCATCCATTATACATTAATGACTTATTATTCGAGCATGAACCATCTAGAAACTAGATTCTTCTCCACTTGTCTAGCCTTTGCCTCTACCTTGATTGTTTAGGGATATTAGTCATCATTGCCCAATTTTGATCAAACTACCTAATCCAAGCCTTAAAATATGGTAGAAAAAGCTTAACATGCTTGATCAATGATTTTGACTTGATCGAAAGGTATTTTTTTGCTAAGGGCATGACAAATCTTGCAAGGATAGCGATTCTTTTTCTTTTTCTCTTTCATGCTACCCCCAACATTTTCTTGAGTTTGATGTGCCCCCTATTCAATGTTGGAAGGTTTATTGGACTTCTTATTCTTTTTCTTACCTCTAGGTTTCTGAGGATTATTTGAGGGTGTGGATTGCATGGAGTTCACCTTGGAGGCTTAATTTCAGCACTAGGAGTTTGTGTGGTAGGCTTAGCAGTAGGGGTACAATGAGTGATGTTCATTTGACCCATCTGATTGGATAATTTGCCCATGTTTCTTCAGGATACAAACCCCACCATACCATCAACATGGGATCCCGGCTTAGGCTTTGAAATGTCATTTGGTGACTGAGGGACATTAAGGATGATTTCATATAGAGTGCCCGCTTTAGAATACATCAAGTCGAGGTGGTGGGCACGCGTGATCACCTACTCCTCGGTTTGGGATCCTACCTTTGGTACATCTTTAAAATCCTAGGCAAGATTCACTCAATGAACCATTCACACTAGGTCATTCGAGAACTTGGTTCTCAACAAACATTGTCTTCATCTCCACTCATTGATATGATCGACGATGTGGGTAGAGGTATCTTGATGAAAGTTAGTATGTCTATTCCTGTTTCGTACATAATAGGTAGTTGATATTGATTGAAAAATATTGTGCTAAAGTCAAAGTTATCATAGGTGGTGCTTTCAAGGTCAATGTACCATTTGGCGACACTGTCAGTAGGAGTCGTTGGAAAAGACATAGCCGAATACTATCATCCATGAAAGAGTTGGACAAGCAATATAAGTGGTAAGTGGTTATATGTGTTGCAAGGCCTTTTCCTGTTGAAATTTGATGACTAAAAAGTTTCCTGCAATCCCAACCCGGTTTTAATTTCACCTTATCACTCCCATTCAGTTAAATGCCCTTTCCCATAAACATACATTCAACATATAGAATTTTGGAAATGAAATTTTCAGATTAAAACACATGGGACTATCAACACATGCTGAAAATAAATATGGACATAAACAGACCTGTGACACACATAAAAATACACAGATTTTTGGTCAACTTAGACCCAGGCAAAACCCCTTCAATCTTCTTTGGGGAATACCTGTTAGAGAGCTCTTCAAATTTATTTATCTTTCAAGTTCAGGAAAAATACATTTGTAGACAAAACAAAACAACAAAATACAACTTGTATCTTCAGCCCAAAACTCCTTGAAAACCGTGCCCAGTTTGCCTCGATTTCCATGCCCACTTGAAGCTGAAAATATGTACTGTACGGATACAAATTGTATGGGTTTCCGTACCGTTGTACAAACTATACGAATTTTTCAATTTTTTTTTCAAAAACTTCACTCGAATGACATGCAGCTCACAACATTAAATGATGTTCGTACTGTGCTTTCTGTTGTCTTCTATGCTTTGATTTTTGTGCCCAACTTTGCCCAGAAATCACTCCTTCAGCTTGCTGCAACAAATTTCTCCTTCAGAACTTTTCTCCAGCTCTCAGCTTCGTTTCTCCAATCTGCTCATGAAGAATGAATGTAGTCTCTCTTTGCTTTTCCCACTTTTGTTTCCATAAATGACTTTTGGGCAACCCTAAGATCTAATGGCTCAGATTCGTTTAGATCAAGGGATGAAAATAAATGTGCATTTAATTCTCACTTTCTATTTTTTAACTCACCCATTAAATAGAGTAGCCACATTGTACTTTATGTCTAGAGTCCCTTTTCACTTTATAATTTAACATTGACTTTACCACTTATAAAGTCACACTTACGAAATTTTTTTATTTTGGACACTTTTCCCTAGGTAGAGACTAACCCATGGGAAACCACTTGTCCAAGGTACATTAAAAATCAACACTCCCTCTTATCGAGCAAATTGTTTCTCACCACACCCATCTTGTCCCTGAAATGGACATGCTTGCCTCTTGGCAAGGAATTTGTGAGAACACTGACCACTTGCTCATCTGTCGATATATACTCTAGCTTCACTGCCCCCTTCTGAACATAGTCCCTGATGAAATGACATCTGATGTCAATGTGTTTTGACCTATCATGAAACACTGGATTCTCTGTGAGTTTAATGCAACTCTGATTATCATAGTGAATAGCTGTTGATCGCAAATCTTGATCAAATAGGCCATACAACAACTTGCGAAGCCAAATTGCCTCACAACTAGCCTAGCTAGCAGCCATATACTTAGCCTCAGAAGAGCTCAAAGTAACTCACTTTTGCTTTCGACTGAACCATGACACAACTACTGAATCCAATCCGAGGCAACACCCTGAAGTGCTTTTCCTGTCAGAAGCACACCCTGCCCAATTTGAATCTGTGTAACTTGCCAACCTCACTTCATCTCACCGCCTATAGTCCAGACCATAATCAACAGTCCCCTGCATGTAGCGAAGAATGTGCTTTGCAACTATCCAGTGCACCCTCCTGGGCTCAACCGTGAACTAGCTAAGTGTGTACATTGCAAAGCATATATCTGGCCTAGCGTTGACCAGATACATCAAGGACCCAATAAGCTGCCTATATAATGTGGGATCCACCAAACTAGATTCTGAAGCATGAAATTTCTTCCAGTTGGTGATCATAGGTGTAGACATGGGTCTGGAGTCTGCAATGTGAAATCTGCTTAACACATTCGCAGCATACTGCCCCTGCCCCAGAAAGATATGCCCCTCTTCCTGCCACACCTCAAGCCCCAAAAGGTAATGCATCAACCCAATGTCCTTCATCTCAAACTCCATAGCAAGATCCTCCTTGCAAACACTAATCACTCTCTCTGCCCCAGTAATCATACAACAAAAGAAAGTGGATCATCCCCTACAACATTGTAGTATAGGTTTGGACCTGCATCACTCTTCGTGAAACCCATTTGCTGCAAGCAAGTATCAATCCTTGAATACCAAGCTCTCAAAGCTTGCTTAAGTCCGTAGAGTGCTCGCCTCAACCGGCATACATGGGTCTCTCGCCCAAGTACCTCAAAGCCCTGTGGCTGCTCAACATACACCTCCTCCTCTATAACTCCATTCAGAAATGTGGTCTTCACATCCATCTGATGGATCTGCCAACCCATTTCTGCAACAATAGAAATAAGGGACTAGATAGAAGTGTACCAAGCTACGGGAGTGAAGGTCTCATCATAGTTAACTCCCTTTATCTATGAGAACCCTTTAGCCACAAACCTTGCCTTGAACTTCTCAATGCTGCCATCCACAACATGCTTGATCTTGTAGAGCCACCTGGAAGTCACAACTGACTTGCCCTCAGGCCTACACACCACTTCCCAAACATTGTTCTTAATGATAGAGGCATACTCCACCATAGCCTCTCTCCATACCTCCTGGCTGGCAGCCTCCTCATAGCTAGTAGGCTCAGAGTCAACAATTCTGGCAGCCTTGGCTACATAACTGCAAAACCTCTCAGGTGGCACACTCTCCCTATTCACCCTCTACGGAGGACCAACGGACTCCGCTTCCTTCAAGGTGTCTTGAAGCCACTTGGGTCTCCTCTTACTTGAAGAGGATTCCCCATAGGGAACCTCATCCTCTGCCCCCCAGACTAGTGAACCTGAAGGTCTGCCAACTGACCCTGGTGTGCCTGTACCAACACTTGTGATCGAAGAACCTGTATTGACACCTATGCCTGCGTCAGCTGAAGTGCCATGTGAATTCTATACTAGTGGACTCCCTAAAGAAGTGCTCGGTGAAGTCGCCATTGGTGCCCCAGGTGTCATTGACATTGAAGTACCTCCTGTACCAGTCGATCCAGAACCCTGAGGTCTTGCTCCCTGTACCTGACCTCCTTGTTGAGGAGAAGTCTGTGACTCTCTCTCATCATACTCTTGTGATCTCCGATAGGCCCTCTCCTCCTCGAACTTCACATCCCTCCTAATCACGAGTCTCTGTTTAGAAGGAATGAAGATCGGATAGGCATTCGAAATCTCCCTGTAACCCATAAAGATACCTTTCTTTGCCATGGTTTCCAACTTCGTCCTCTGCTCCTTGGGGATATAAGAATATGTGAGACATCCAAAGATACGAAGATGTCCCACATGAGGCTTCTCTCTAGTGAAAGCCTCCTTCGGAGTCATACTCCCCAATACTCTGTGAGGACTCCTGTTCTGAAGATAAACAACAGTATTGCAGGCCTCACCCCACAAAAACAAAGGCAACCCCTGATCATGAATCATCGCTCTAGCAGCCCCAACAATAGCACTGTTCTTCCTTTCAGACACCCCATTTTGCTGGGGGTTGTAAGGAACTGTGAACTCTCTCCCAATGCCCTCTTGTGCACAGAAGTCAGAAAACCCACCATCAGTGTACTCACCACCATTGTCTGACCTCAAACCTCGAATCTTCCTACCTGTCTGCTTTTCCACAAGAGCTTGGAACTCTTTAAAGCGATTGAAGACCTCGCCCTTGGTCTACAGGAAATATACCCAAGTCCTCCTAGAGTAGTCATCATTGAATCATAACATAATACTCATAACCACCCAAAGACACATGAGACATACGACCACTAGCATCAATAAGAATCAAGTCTAGTATAGCAGTAGATCTGTTGTCGCTTGCTGGGAATGGTAACTTGGTATACTTGCCCAAAGCACACCCTCTGCAGACCTCATAATGCTTGACACTGAAATCAGGAACTCCAGTAGTGATCTCCCTCAGTACTCTCAAAGCTCCATGATGCATATGCGTCATCCTCCGGTGCCATAACTCGCACAAGTCTCTATTGCTGGTGGTACTAGTGTGAGTGCTACCAGATGTGCTACTCACCAATGGTCCTGCCGCCTGAAAATTGAACCTTTATAGTTTCCCAAAGCGGACTCCAATCATTTTGGCCGAAGTGATGGAAGCTCCCCTGGGATGCATCAATACTTGCCCCCTTGAGAAAGTGATGTCAAACCCCTTCTCCTCCATAACAAACATTGAAATCAAGTTCTTCTTCATCCCCGAAACATACAAAACATCCATGACCTTCAAAGGAGGCAAAGGCTCCCTCTCAAAGGTCATAGTCCCCACACCAACAACTCTCACATTACAGTCATCTCCTAGTACAATCTCAATATCAAATGCCCTCTCTACAAGCTCTGAAAATAACTCCCGCGCACTTGTCATATGGCGGGAAGCCTTGCTGTCTATGTACCACACATCGGATGATGTACTCCTACTAGATGTAGAAGTAGTAAATGCAAAGTCCTTGTCAGACTGTGAAGCAAACTGCTCCACCTTTATTGAAGCTGTAGTACCCTTCTTCCCCTTGTTCTTCCTCTTAGGACACGTAGCAGCATAGTGTCCCATCTTTTGACATGCCCAACATTTGACTTTGGACATATCGACATCTTTCTTGTTCTTCTTCTCCTTTCCCTTAGCCCCATCTGATGAGGCCCCTTTCTTAGCCTTCCCTTTGTTCTTCCCCTTGGCTGTCAAGGCTACATCCTCCTCATCTTCTATCTTCACCCCACCACTGTCGGTCTTCTGTATCTCATGCTGCACACAATCATCCCAGAATCTGTCCTAATTGGGAAGATTCTCCCTAGAGGTAACAACATCTCCAAAGACCTCCCAAGACTAAGGAAGTCCCGCTACAACTATCCTGACTAACTCTGTGGGTGCAATTGCCTCACCAATAACAGTCAAATCATCACGTACCTGTTTGACCCTGCCAAGATAATGAACTACACTTTCAGCGTTTGTCATCCTGATGTTCTTCAATTGCTCTTTGAGTACCATCTTCCTGCTCTCATTGGAACTTTGATAGAGAGTGGTTAGAGCTGTCCACATCTGATATGCATATGTGTTTCCTCTCAACTGGGGAAAAACATGATCCTTTAGATTGTCCATCAAAATCCTTTTTGCCTTTGCATTATTTTTTGTGAATTCAACAAGTTCATCTGCAGCAGTAGGAAGTACAACCACTTGCCGCACTATGTCCCAAACTGTTGCCTCCTTAAACACTGTTTGAATTCTGTCCTTCCAAACAGCATAGTTGGATATCCCATCTAGTCTATCTTCTATCCTTAAGAACATGGCCATGACTACTGTCCAAAATTTACAAAACCAAGAAAATGGAGAAATGAACTTTCCAGAACACCTTGCTGTCCCAAAAATCCAGTCTGTGTGAAATTTCAGCTTGCTGTCTCAAAATATCAGTTCATTGTCCAAACCAAGTTTGCTGTCCAAAAATTCAATTTGTTGTCCAAACATTGTTTGCTGTCCCAAACTACTGTCTGTTGTTCAAATTGCAATTTTCAGCCTATAGCTCTGATACCATGTTGAAATTTGATTACTAAAAAGTTTCTTGCAATCCCAACCGGGTTTTAATTTCACCTTATCACTCCCATTCAATTAAATGCCCTTTCCCATAAACATACATTCAACATATAGAATTCTGGAAATGAAATATTCAGCTTAAAACACATGAGACTGTCAACACATGCTGAAAATAAATATGGACATAAACAAACGAACAATGCACATAAAAATACACAGTTTTTTGGTCAACTTAGACCCAGGCAAAACCCTTTCAATCTTCTCCTGGGAAAACCTCTTAGAGAGCTGTTCAAATTTATTTATCTTTCAAGTTCAGGAAAAATACATTTGCAGACAAAACAAAACAACAAAATACAACTTATCTCTTCAGCCGAAAACTCGTTGAAAACCATGCCCACTTTGCCTCTATTTCCATGCTCACTTGAAGTTGAAAATATGTACTGTAGGGATACAGACTGTACTGTACGGATTCAGTACGGACTATACATATTTTCGTATTGTTGTGCGGATTGTACGAAATTTTCATTTTTTTTTCAAAAGCTTCTCTCAGACGACGTGCAACTCGCAACATTAAATGTTGTTCATACCAGTGTTGATAATATTGGTATCGGGAAAATATCGACGAGGGTCCGAAAAATATCTTATCGGCAATATCGGCGAAAATATCGGCAAAATATCGGCAAGCATAAAAAATGCATAATATATTCATTTTTTTCATACTTTTAAACATATAAAGCAATAACAACATGAAATAAACACATTGGCACATAAATGTGAAGAAAACACTGATATATATGATGTCAAATAGAAATGATATATCAAACCAAATCCTGCTGATCCCTGATAATTGTCCATTCAAGGACTCAAATGTGGAGAACCAATACAAAATAACATCACATATATAAAAGTATCTCATCATCATGAGTTACATATAGCATAACAAAAAAAACTAGCTAGTAGCAGCTATCTATCTACTGCCCTCTCCCCCTTTTACGGGAAAACATTAGGGGCTGTTTGCCAGGCTTGCCCCTAGTAGTAGAAGGCCTTGACTCTGCATCTGCACCTAATGTCAAATAATGAGTGGTAGGCATGGAGCTATGCTCTCCTATATCTATAGCAGATGGTGTTGATGCTGATGCTCCCGCAGTGTCCTCCTCCTCCTGCTCCTCCTGCTCCTCCTCTAAGTGCTGCTGCTCCTCTGACTCTGAGTCCTCCTCTTGCTGCCCCTGCTCTAATGGATCATCTGCCACTGGCTCTAACCATGAAGGTGACTCCTCCAATATGGGCTCCTCAGACTCCACCCTCC
>APFE030946674.1:128983-165249 GCA_000404065.3 Pinus taeda | reverse complement strand
TGGTTTTTGTGATGCTGAGAGGTAAGTCGCTCCAAAAAATACACCTCCCCATGACTCTATCTGCTTCTTGCTTCTCCTTCTTTTTAACAAGCGATTTTATGCCAAGTTGTGCTCCAGGTCTTGTTCGTGGAACAAAAAATGATGACCTTGCACTTACACTAGGAGTACCATGTGATGCTGTGCCAGTTGTGGAGCCCCTCCCACTAGGCCCAAATCCAATATCCTCAAAATCAGGAGAAGATATCCCGAAAGATCTACCCGCACGTTCAACTTTGTTTCTTTTCGCCTCTTCCTTCTTTTTGTCCTTTTCTTCAATTGCCTCAAGAGCTTTTTGTACAAGCTCCGCACTAGAAACTGTACAAAGCCCAACATCATGTCCAGGCAGTTTAGCGAGATGGTATTTCAATCGCGTAACCCCGCCTGTCATCCTAGTCCCACACAATTTGCATGATAGATTTGCCCGACTCCCACCATCAGGGGTCCCATACTCCCAAAATGGGTCCAAGGCTTTCGGCATATTTGTATTTTGTAAATTTGTAGTGGCCTAACTCAAAAGGAAACCTATAGCACCAAAAAAAAATTGCAATTAGTAACTTAATAAATAATAATTAACTGTAATACTAAATTACAAAATTCAAATAAGTTAATAACAAAGAATGCATAAGTCAATTAATAATTTAATTACAATGCAAACCATAAGCCTTCTACTGACATCAAATTGTTCCTTAAATAAAGAAAGGATGCTAAACTGAATTATAGACATTTATCATTTAGGCCTATTTTAAATAAAAACTTTTGCTTTTACATACAATGTTACAAGTTACAACTTACAAATACCTGGTTCAGCTTCCTACTATGGTTTCTAGTGATGTTGGGGCAAAATTTTAAAATGTTAGTGACTTTGCTGGACTGTCAAGTGCCCAAAGATCTCACAGAAAGCTTTTACAAAGATACTAGTAATATCTGTGATCAAATTTGATCACATTATTCTCTAAAAGATATTGACTTTAACCATTATACAAACGAATTATGAGATGGATAAAAGCTTGATAAATTTGTCTCTTAGAGAACTTAATTTCAAACACTATCTAAATAAATTATGAGATGGATCAAAGATTAATAATTATAATTTAAAAAAAAAATCAAATAAATTATGAGATGGATCAAGATTAATAACTATAGTTTTACCAAAAAGAATTCAAATATGGATTTTCTGTTGAGAGTGGTTCAGCCTAATTAGTGACTGGATAGCTAATATAATCCCCATAAGAACTTAAGTCCTGTATGTGACAACGTTTAAGTCTCGTACGTGACATGCTTGAAGCCAAAAGCACGTTCTCCCTGCTTTTGATAAAATAAAGATCCTTGACCCATAGCTGTTTTATACTATGAAATGATGCCTTTGGATGTCGAAAATGACATTCCAGGCTTTTCAAAAAGTCATGAATAGTGTGACCATTTCTGACCATTTCGTATGCTTTCTGCCTATCTATTCGCTTTGAGTTGAAAATTTAAAAACCAAAGAAGTGTTCCCGAGTCTTACCCTACTCTAATAAGTTTTATAACCCTAAATCTAATAGAAACCAACAAATTGTAAAGCTTTTACAAAGATACTAGAAATTTGTGTGTCACAGAAATATGACGGGAATTGGAAACCGAAATACCGTTTGAATTTTGAACCCGTGGGAGCTGTGCAGTGAGAATCCAGATAATTGCTGCCAGCTGGAGAGTTGGAGTCGGGCACCGGAAGAGTCGTGGCGTGGGCATCTACAGGTAAACGAAACCCTCGGCAGAGTCGTGCACAGGTAAACCGTAAACGAAACCCTCGGCAGCGAAAAAGTTAAAAACTGAAATGAAAAACAAACAAACCAACGAATCGCATATATAGCACAACCTCCCGCGATAATTTCCTAAATATCGCGATATTTGCCGATTTATCGGATTTATCGCGCGATTTTATAACCCACAAAATATCGCGATTTTTCCCTGCCGATATATCGGCTCGCCTGAAATAGCGCGATATTTACAAATATCGCCCATTTTTCGG
The DNA here is from genome assembly GCA_000404065.3 of Pinus taeda. Taxonomy (NCBI): domain Eukaryota; kingdom Viridiplantae; phylum Streptophyta; class Pinopsida; order Pinales; family Pinaceae; genus Pinus; species Pinus taeda. The sequence goes on along the minus strand of APFE030946674.1, from coordinate 163,202 downwards.
CGATATTATCATCACTGGTTCATACTATACTTTCTACTGTCTTCTATGCCTTGATTTCCGTGCTCAGCTTTGCCTTGAAATCACTCCTTCAGCTTGCTGCAACAAATTTATCGTTCAGAACTTTTCTCTAGCTCTTAGCCTCCTTTCTCCAATTTGCTCGTGAAGAATGAATGCAATCTCTCTTTTCTTTTCCCCCTTTTGTTTCCCTAAATGATTTTTGGGCAACCTTAAGATCTAATGGCTCAAATTCATTTAGATCAAGGGATGAGAATAAATGTGCATTTAGTTGTCACTTTCTATTTTTTAACTCATCCATTAAATAAAGTACCCACATTGTACTTTATGTCTAAAGTCACTTTTCACTTTGTAATTTAACATTGACTTTACCACTTATAAAGTCACGTTCACTTTATAAAGTCACACTTAGGAAAATAATTATTTTGGACACTTTTCCCTAGGTAGAGACTAACCCATGGGAAACCACTTGTCCAAGGTACATTAAAAATCAACATTTCGAGGTTTACCATCGAATTTAGGGATGTCAACAAGCAGATTAGGTGGGACAACCGACCATGTATGGTTATGCTTGATGGGATTGTTCATGAACTTCGAGAGATTAGGCAAAGCAATGATTGCCAAGAAAGGTGAGTTGAATAATGTTTGTGGAGGAGTTGATGCCTCTTGCATCCCAGATGGATGTTGTGATCCACCCATAACATGTTTTCTAGAAGTGGAAGGGGACTTGAGGACGCAAGGTTACTAGAGAGATTAGCTCTAGCACCCATGGTAGTATCATAAGGGTTATTGCCCCTAGTGACAAATGGAATTTCGAGAGGTTGTGGACCTCTAGGACCAAGATGAAAGCCTCCTAGACCAAAAGGTTGACCAAAGTAGTTGGTACCCCAAGGATAAATTGCATTGCTAGGGAAGTTGCCATCAACCCCTTGGATGTTTCAAGGAAATGGGAGAAAGGCCCCCCTAGATGATGAGAACAACGTGGACTAATACCCACAATCATGGTTGCAAAGGGTGTATGCAAAATAAAAAGAAATGATACTTAAGGCTTGTTAAATTTTTCTACAAGATGTCTAGTAGAATATGATTTTCTGCCAGATAATTACTTCCTAATGATTTCCAAGCAATATTTTATGCCACTACTATCATTGAATAATTACACTTGGAAAATATCAGTAGTAAATGCAACGAAAATAATAAAGATCATAGAAAGACAACCATGCACAATAGAGACAACAAATTTAACCTTGGGAGAAAACCCAACAACTTTTCTTTTGGAGAAAATTTTCTTTTGCAAGGTCTACAAATTAACAATTTGTCTAGAAATTTGTGCCAATATCAAATTCAAAATACCAGTTAGACCTGGTCAAACTCATGCTAATCAACCCTAGTCAAATTTGTCAAAAATCACTCTTGAACTTTGCGTTCAAACTGGTCAAACTCTGTGATCAAATTTTGTGGCTCTATGGTCAATGGCCTGTGGTCAATGCCCAATCAAACTCAGTCAACTCTGGTCAACTCGATCCAAAAATAGATATCAAATTGCTGTTCAAAAACTGCCCTTCTTCTCACATGTGTGATTGTCCAAGAGAGGTAAGAATGATGGCGAAAATGTGCTCTTCATTGGTATTGAAATAAGGCATCACAATGTCTATTTATACAAGTCGAATGGGTGTGATAACCCAAGGGACACGTCCCTTTACTAGCTTGGGTCAAATTCATTAATAAATTAATTTTTTTATATAATTCTTCTGAGCTGACTTGAAAACCATTTTTGCTATGCGGGAATACCTCCTGATGCTACAAAAAATCAACCAGGCCAACTAGACTCAACCAAATAGCACACACCTAGCAAATCTAAGGAGCAAGCAAGGCAATGGATCAAAGGGGTCTTGCCTCGATTGGGGCTTGGTTGATCAGGGTCCAAGTTAGCCGCGAAGATATGGATGGGACAGTTACCTTGGCCTCCTACTTAATGGTTTTGCATCTAGTGCAAGTACCCTTAATTATGTGCAAGCATGCTACGAGAGATGTGGGTGAGTATGCCCCATTCGTTGTCACTTGTGTAAGGTCCCTCAAATTATGGCTGCTACAGTTACAACCTACAAGGAGTCAACCTAGGGGAATAGTTGTGGGCTAGGTTCACACACAAGGCTAGGGTACTTGTGAAAATTCCAAATTGGAATCTTATTGCAGCAACTGGAAATTATTCTCCTAATTCTTAATTCTATTTAATAATTTATTTGCAGTTTGCTACGACATATACTGAATAAATCTCACTGCAATCTACACAAATAAAACCACGGAAGAATAAAATGCTGGAAGAAATGCTAGTACACACATAAAAATAACACAATTATTTTTAGACAAAAGTCTCTGGAAAACCCAATACGGGAAAACTGGTGTAGCAGCTGAGTGTTTTATTATTAAGTAGCAATGAGAAATTCTGAGTACAATTGGATGCCAAAATCTAGCAATCCTATAGACAAAAATAATGGCAAAAATCTAGTGAGGAATTTTCCTCACCCCACAGGCAAACTCTCGGCACAACTTTCCTTTAGAAGCTCGGTCCTCTGACCCTCTGCGTCAGCGTCTGCGCTGCTTTGTGCAGCCTGCTCAATGTCAAGCCTCTGACTGGTCTTTGATGAAGTTGTTTTGCCTTTTGTTAGCAAGAAAGATGCTTCTCCAACACTCTGGGATTCCTTCCTGACCTCTCGAACTGAAGTCGTCTCTCCCTCTCAGCAAATCGAACTTGCCTCTAGAAGCTGCATACCTGCCCCTGCGTCAACTTCTCTGTGGTTCTTCTGGCTCTCTGCAAATGCACTCACTAGATCTGAAATACTTCCTCCAGCCTCACTGTCTTTGCCCCTCCAACACTGCTTTGATCTCTAGCTCTCTTCGACAACTGACTGCTGCTACTCTGGAAATCGATCTACCATGAAATCAAACTACTTAATTGTCTCAGGTGATTTCTCCATCATCACATCGACTTCTCTTATAATCCTCTGTTGGAGTACTAATGACCAAGATTAAAACTTAATCAATGGCTAGGATCATCACTAGCTCGATCTGTGTGAGTTTCTAAATGATTCTCGCCTTGACTTAATTAATATTGATTAATTAACCATATTCCCTATGTTTAGACTTAGGAAATATTTAGAAACTGGTTGATAATCTAATTAAGTCATTTCTAGGTGGAATTTTTAGAAACGATTTCTAGGTTTTGGAGATTTGATGTGTTCTATCCTTTCCACAAAATTTCAAGTCTAGAACACATCTGATGCTACAAAAACTAACACTCCCTCTTAGCGAGGGATGTGTTCTAGTGCTACTGTACACCATGTAGCTACACCCTGTTTCTGTATCATCTCCTGTCACATTGTTGATGTCTGGCCATACTGCCTACCAACCACTGCGCAACTTTGATGTACGCTACATCTGTGATGCTGCTGACACTGCCATACTATTGCCAACACTGCATCTGCACTGCAACTCCCTCTCATCTGTTGCTACTGCAACTGCAACATCTGCAACTGAAAAACATTCAAACTACTGAATCAACTGTGATTAGTATGATGCATCTGCCTCTCGAGTCTCTCACTGTTACTAGCCTTTGCATTGTCACTGAAGAATCTGCATTGTTGCTGACTCTGCTGCAAATTCTGCATTGTGCTCCCTAGCATCTGATTGCTACTAGTCTATGCAACTGTCACTCTGGCATCTGATTGTATCAATTGTCACTGATCCATCCTGCTACTGAATAATGTGGGCCCCTGTAACCAGGTACTGATCCATGAGGCAGACTCCTAAAGGATCCTGCCCAACTATAGCACTCTGGGGCTGCAACACCAAGTCACTCGACGTCACTCTTGCATATATATCAACAAACATGGCGAAGTCTTCCTCCAACTTGGAGAAAAGCCTATTGATCTCTATTGAATCTCCCTGCTGGTCCTGCTTCTCCTCCTTGTCCTTCTCCCTGAGAGGACATTGGGTACTGTAGTGACCAAGTTCACCACATCTGAAGCATTTGACCTTTGACAGGTCCTTCTTCTTTCTCTGCTCCCCCTGTCCCTGACTGGGACCTTTGTTGCGAGTGCCACATTCTCCTCCTCCTTCACTGTCTTCAATCCTTTGTTGCTGCCATTGATGGAGCTCTTCAATAGAGCTCATCTCAACTCCACTTGCTGCAAATCAACCTACATTCTATCCCAATCTGGTACCCTATCTCTGCCCAATATCCTTTGGACAAATACTTGCCACTCCTCTGAGACACTGCTGAGTGCCAATCGCACTATCTCCATCGGTTGAGGCGTTGCCACAACAACTAGTCTCGGACCTCATGAATCCTGGTAAGGAAGGGGTCTATGCCTTCCCCCTTCTGCATTTGGATGAGCCTCAACTTCTCCTCGAGGTACATCTTCCGCTGCTCGGAAGTACCCTGATACAACGTGGGGAGAGCATCCCACATCTGTTTGGCATTATCTTTGCCAGCGATATGTGAAAAAACTTGATCTCGGACTCCATCTATGATCAACCGTTTTGCCTGTGCCGTCTCGTTCTTGTACTCTTTTCGCTGATCTGCATCTGTGGGAACTGCTACCACTGTGTCAATATAGGCTTTCAAGCCATATTCATCTAGAAGGAAGGACATCCTTGCCTTTTGGATGACGTAGTTGGAAGCTCCATCCAACCTATCTCGATCATGAAGCCCAACAATGGCCATCTCAAAGCATTGTCGAAAACTTGCTCTTTCTTTCTGCTCAGCTGTTGCGTTGCTATTCACACTCCCTTCTGGATTGAGAAGATTTGCTCACAACGACTGCTGATCTGCAAAGAAATATCGAACTTCCTGAGACTAGAAGTTCCCTAAGGAAAATTTTCCCTCTGTGTGTGCTCTTCTCTCTTCCACTTGAAGCTGGTTTTGCTCTAGCAAACTGATGCAAAAACCACTGCATCCGTCTATAGATCTGCCGAATTGAAAAAATTTTGTGCTGCTTCCTCTACCTCTGTGTTGATTTCTGGTAGCATTGGATGTGCTCTAAGTCTCAAATTTTGTAGGGAGGCTTGGGCACATGTATTCCAAAGAACACAGAAAGCGTTTTGGGAAATTCCACCCAAAGACAATTATATTAGAATAATTAATTATTTTTGATGGGTCCCTAAGTCTAAAGTTAGGAAATTAAAATAATTAATGGGTATTAATCTAACTGTGGGTGTCACTACTAGAAGAAGACGAGGATCAAGTAGAAATGATCTTAGCTATTGATTAGCGTTTAATTTGGGCTGTTGAATGTCAACGAGAAGATTATTTAAAGAGGATTGAGGGTCATTTGGAAAACATATTGAGAGAGTTCAGGTGATCGAATTTTTGAAGCAAAGTAGTTGCCCAAGAGAGATTCGAAGTGAGCTTTTGCAGTGAGGGGCAAGGATAGTATTCGAGGGGAATTCTTCCCGGTTGGAGAGTACTTAGCAGACAAGACAGAGGGAGATCCAACAATGACAGTGCAAAGCCAGAGAAGCTGACGTAGAGTTATGTAGAGGCAACGCAGAAGCCAAGAGGAAGTTCGAAAATTTGCTGGGAGATCGATTTTTGTGGCTGGATTCCGGGGTGTGAGACAGGGAGAGTAGAAGTTTGATTTTCAAAGGCAAATCGAGCAGCCGGGAAGAGTGATGCAGTTCCTAGATAGTGTGACGATGGACTAATGCAGACATTGCACAGAGGCAGCCAAGGGTTGTTCACTCAAGGGCTGGATCAGCTAGGACTTCCAGTGATAGTGTGAGGTAATCTCACAAATATCTGTCAGTGACATTCTCTATAACTGGATTGCCGGAAGGGCATCCAACGATTGCATTCAGATTTACTACTGCATAATAATAAAACCCTTAGAGCTGTTGCGCCGGTTTTCTCGCATTGAGTTTTTCCGGGGACGTTTTTCCAAAAAATAATGATGTTATTGTGTTGTATTTTCTTTCTTGCTCAGTTTCTTGTTTCCGCATTATGTTTAATTAAGTGAAGGCTACAGTGTATGTATTTCGATATTTGTCGGAGGAAATTGCAAGTAATTTGTTTAAAGGAATTTAACAAATAGGAGAAATATCATCAGTTGCTGCAGTAGGGATTCCGGTTTAGGAATTTTCACATCGTATCAGAGCTACAGGTAGAATAAGAAGAGCAGTGCTAGAGAACCCAGTGCTGAGCAAAGGAGGAGGTCGAATAACTGCACGAGGCAGCGGTTCGAATCCCTAGAGGGATTGCGCAGTGCAAGCCAGGAGGGCTGAATTTTCGAGGAAAGTCTCTTGTTGAGTGAGTCGACAGAGAGGAAGGGCTTCCAGATCGAAATTTTGTCGTTTCAGAGGGAGCAGCACAAAGCCTCAGTGTGAGGAAAGAGCTGGTGGGACATAGTTTTTCTACAGGCAGTTTGTTGTGCAGAAAATCGTCAGAAGAGAGAGGAGACGCACATTGAGGGAATTTTTCCTTAGTACGCTTCCTGCCAAGAATTTTGTTTTCTTATTGTCTGAGCAACAACAATAGAAACAGAGAGGAGTAGTCCGACATTTTCGTGGCAGAGATGGCAACCAGTGGACTATGAGATCAGGACAGGTTGGATAGGGCATCCAACTATGTGATCTGGAAGGCAAGGATGTCGTGCCTTCTAGATGAACATTTTCTCAAGGTCTATGTCGACAACATCGTGGTTAAGCCTGCCATCTAGATTAGCTGAAGAATTACAAGGGAGAAATAGCGAAGGCCAAGAGGATGATCCTTGATGGAGTAAAGGATCACATGGTTTGTCACATCACTAATAGAGGGACTATTAAGGAGATGTGAGATGCCTTGGTGACGTTGTATCAAGGATCTTCCGAGCAGCGGAAGGTACTTAGAGCAAAAACAAAGATCTGCGTAGATGCAGAAGGGGAGCGCATTGGTCCGTTCCCCACGAAGCTTCAGAAGACCGAAGACGAGTTAGTAGTTGTGGGGTCTACACCTCAAGGTTCTGAGATGGTGACACTAGCCCTAAACTCAACCTCAGAAGAATGGCAAGTCTTTGTCCAGAGCATCTTGGGCAAGGTAGCTTTGCCAGACTGGGATAGTATGTGGGCAGTTCTCAGGCAGGAAGAGTTGGGGAGAGATCTAGTCAAGTGTAAGCTTGACGAAAGTAGCAACAGCGGGTCGAAGCCCAAGGAGGAGGAAGAGAATGCAACCCTTGCATCGAAGGGTTAGCAGGAGCAATAGAGGGGGAAGAAGGACGTCTCGAAGATCAAATGCTTCAGGTGTGGTGAAATGGGTCACTACGCATGGGACTAGCAGCAATAAGATCTTTTAGCATCGAGATGCATCTATGCTGAGCACTTGTTCAGTAATTTGGGATGTTTTTCCATTGTTGATGTAGTAGCAACAACAATTTGCAGTGCAAGCGCATTGCCAACAATAACACGGATGCAAAAATTCAGAGGGAGTTGTAGTATGGATGCAGTGTTGACAGTGGCAGTGTCAGCAACAATACAATTGCAGCAGCAGCGCAGTGGTTGGTGGACAACATGTCAGACATGAGTAGCGCAGAGGATGATGTTATGAAGTTAGGGTGATGCTTCAGTGGGAGGCATTGTTAGAGCACATTCCTTGCTAAGAGGGAGTGTTGATTTCGGGTAGCATCGGATGTGCTCTAAGTCTCAAATTTTGCAGGGAGGCTTAGGCACATGTATTCCAAAGAACCCAGAAAGCGTTTTGGGAAATTCCACCCAGTGACAATTTTATTGAAATAATTAATTATTTTTAATGGGTCCCTAAGTCTAAACTTAGGAAATTAAAATAATTAATGGGCATTAATTTAACTGTGGGTGTAAGTTCTAGAAGAAGACGAGGATGAAGCAGAAATGATCTTAGGCATTGATTAGCTTTAAATTTGGGCCGTTGAATATCAACGTGAAGATTATTTAAGGAGGTTTGAGGGTCATTTGGAAAACATACCGAGAGAGTTCAGAAGATTGAATTTCTGAAGTAGAGTAGTTGTCGGAGATAGATTCAAAGTGAACTTTTACAGTGAGGGGCAGGGATAGTATCCGAAGGGAATTCTTCCCAGTCAGAGAATACTCTGCAGAGAAGACAGAGGGAGATCCAGCAGTGGCAACGCAGAGCCAGAGAGGCTGATGCAGAGCTACGTAGGGCCACGTAGAGGCAGCACAGAAGCCAAGAGGAAGTTTGAAAATTTGCTAGGAGATTGATTTCTGTGGCTAGATTCCGGGTGTGAGATCAGGAGAGCAGAAGTCTGATTTTCAGAGGCAAATCGATTAGTCGGGAAGAGTGACGCAGTTCCTAGATAGTGTGACGTTGGGCTGACGGAGACACTGCGCAGAGGCAGCCAGGGGCTGTTCATTCAAGGGTTGGATCAGCCAGGACTTCCAGTGATAGTGTGAGGTAATCTCACAAATTTCTCTATCAGTGACATTCTCTGTAACTAGATTGCCGGAAGGGCATCCAACGATTGTATTCAAATTTACTACTGCATAATAATAAAACCCTCAGTGTTGTTGCATCGGTTTTCTCGCATTGGGTTTTTTCGGGGACATTTGTCCAAAAAATAATGGTGTTATTGTGTTGTATTTTCTTTCTTGCTCAATTTCTTGTTTCTGCATTATATTTAATTAAGTGAAGGATGCAATGTATGTATTTCGATATTTGCTGTAGGAAACTGCAAGTAATTTTTTTAAAGGAATTTAACAAATAGGAGAAATATCATTAGTTGCTGCAGTAGGGATTCCGTTTAGGAATTTTCACACTCTGGAATCACTCGATTTGGTAGGATTGAATTTTTCTGCCTGTCACTCAGAAAAATTGAACCTCCACAAGTAACTCGGCCTCCTGGCTGAATTACTGCGCTGCCCTTGGGAATTTCGGCTTGCTGTCCATAATGAGCAGCGGAATTCCCTCTCTTTTCACTTCTGAGCTCTTTGGTTGATCAATTGCGCTATGATACCATGTGAAAATTCCACACTGGGTTCTTATTGCAACAATTGGAAATTATTCTCCTAATTGTTAATTCTATTTAACAATTTCTTTGCATTTTTCTATGGCAAATACTGAATAAATCTTACTGCAATCTACACAAATAAAATTGCGGAAGAATAAGACGCTGGAAGAAATGCTAACACACACATAAAAATAATACAATTATTTTTGGACAAAAGTCCCCGGAAAAACCCAATGCGGGAAAACTGGTGCAGTAGCTGAGGGTTTTATTATTAAGTAGTAGTGAGAAATTTTAAGTACAATTGGATGTCGAAATCTGGCAATCCTACAAAGAAAAATATTGGCAAAAATATAGTGAGGAATTTTTCTCACCCCACAGGCAAACTCTTGGCACAACTCGCCTTTAGAAACTCGGCCCTTTGACCCTTTGCGTTATTCTGTGCATCTTGCGTGACGTCAAGCCTCTTACTGGTCTCTGATGAAGTCGTTCTGCCTTCTGCTAGCAAGAAAGATGCTTCTCCGACACTCTGGGACTCTTTCCCTACCTCTGGAACTAAAGATGTCTCTCCCTCTCAGCAAATCGGACTTGCCTCTAGAAGTTGCTGCGCTGCTCCTGCGTCAGCTTCTCTGTGGTTCTTCTGCCTCTCTGCAAATGCACTCACTAGATCTGGAATACTTCCTTGCCTCATTGTCTCTGCCCCTTTCACACTGCTTTGATCTTTAGCTCTCTCTGACAACTGACTGTTGCTACTCTGGAAATCGATCTGCTAAGAAATTGAACTGCTCAAATGTCTCAAGTGATTTCTCCATCAAAACATCAACCTCCTCTTATAATCCTCTGTTGGAGCACCAACAACCAACGTTAAAACTTAATCAATGGCTAGGATTATCTTTGGATCGATCCGTGTGAGTTTCTTGATGATTCTCGTCTTGACTTAATTAATATTGATTAATTAACCATATTCCCTAAGTTTAGACTAAAGAAATATTTAAACACTGGTTAATAATCTATTTAAGTCATTTCCAGGAACGATTTCTGGGTTTTTGAGATCTCATGTATTCTAGCCTCTCCACAAAATTTCAAGTCTAGAACACATTTGATGCTACAATGACTGACAATAGTGAGTCCACAACCTTTATAAAGAGACCCTTGTATGTATATAGGCCACACCACCAAGACCAAATGAAGTGGGGTGATTACTCCATTGGTCCGAACGTCACCTAGTGTATGAGCCTTGTGTTAGAAGCGCTTCCCAGGCAATGTCTAATTGTACCTAGATTTACACTCCCTAACTCAAGATTCTATTGTTTGTTTTTATGGCCTTGGAGAGTGTCCTCACAAACCTATTCCAAGGCTCAAAAATCTTAAGCTAATGTTGGTGTGCTACCAGAGAAATGAAAAATGTTTGATAAACTTTATAAATCACCGGAAATTTAGGGAAGTCCTTGAGATTGAAAAAAGGCCGATCGATCTCAATAGAGAGGATGGTTGGAAGATCAGTAGTTGCTGGGTCCCAACCCTCTCTTCCTAGTCGTTTTCTTCCATTCTTCTCCTCCCTAGGATTAGTTTGATGTTGTTGTTTTTTAAGTAAATTCCCCTTGTTTCCCGTATCCTATGGCCTTTATTCTTTAAGTGGTGGTTGCTATAATTTGAGGTATTTTAGTAGCACTTAATTTATGCTATTAGGTTTATTCTAATAATTTTAATTAACAATAAAAATAATCTTGAAATTAATCTATGATAAGATGCTATTTTTAACCCTTAAATAAACTATTGATTAATTTTTTCTGACCCTTAAGTTACTCTAATACTTACATATTTAATAACTTTTATAAATAACTATATTATATATTATATATATATTTAAATTATTATTATATATATTTAAAATATAAGTTTATAAATAGTCCCTTAACTCGTATTTTTAATAAGAATATAACTAACTATATTACTCTTAATATTATATATTAAGAACTTTATAATAACTATTAATTACTCCTAATATTTATATATGTAATAACTTATATTAACTATTATTAATTATATTATTTTTTATATTAATTTATTGTAATATATATTTATAACTATAAGTTTATAAAATGGTCCCTTTACTTTTATTTTAATTAGAATATAACTAACTGAATTAACTTATTTATTTAAATATAGGTTTTGCCCCTAATCCAGTCCATCTAACCATTTCCCAGTCAAATTTAGCCGTTAGACAATATAGTCGTTACCTGGTCAAGAAATATAGCCATTGGATGTTTTGCTCTAACTATTTAATATGCTAAGCTAGATCTGATTCTTCAACTTCTCCTGACGATGAACCACTCTGGTTGGTTCAAAACGCGTCGACAAATGAAATATCATGTGATTTATGCCGAAAAATTTCTCATAAACTTTATAAATCATTGCTTTTAGCAATTGTTATTTAAGTCAGTGGTGTATGACATGAAATTGGATGGTGTTTTGACTTGCTTTAAGGAAAGAAATGCAAAATATGAAAATGCAATCTTTTCTTTTGATGAAAACTATTTATAGGATAGTTTTTCCAATGCAGTATGAATACAGGCCTCACAACTCTGTCCTTTATCACTTTGACATATAGTAACAGAGCAAAATCGAAAATCTCAAGCAACCAAAGAAAAATCAAAGGAAACAAAAAGAAACACACCCAAAACTTAAGACCCTACCTACAAGCAAGCATGCATCGAAGAAATGAATCCAAGAATTGTAACATACTCACGACAATAGGCATAAATGAAATAGGGCTACAGGAAAACGGTGATAGAGAAATACCTAGCCCCAATGTCGTTGTTGAGAATCAAACCTAAGGGTATTTAAAAGCTTTAAACAAGACAATAGACCCACTTATTTGAAGTGAATTTGAGGGTGTTACGACTAAGAAGAGGACTAAAAGAATCTGATTTGAGTGTGACCTAACCTTGGGCTCAGAATGATGCTGGAAAATCAAAGAAATTCCAAAGAAAACCCCTGCAAAACCCCACTTTGAGTGCTCTAATGCTCTACCATAGAAGGAGCAAAGAGTTGCAATGCTCTTTCATAGGCTAGACGGAGCGTTGGACAAGGGATCAACGCTTTGTCAGGGATGCAAAAGAGAGTTGAAGGGTTTAAAAGCCCTATTTTAAAGTTTTCAAGCACAATTTTTTATAGAAAAGATTCTCGTAGGACCCCTAATAATGAATCATAGGTGAGACAAGTAAAAGAAAGAAACTAAATGAGAAAACAAAGACGACAAAGAGACCCTATGGGATTCCCCCTTGGAGACGCTAGCCCTCTTTATACACAATTTCCTCTATAGTAACAATGTGCTTTTGACCCACAAGCCTGCCCAAGGCCTATGACTGACAATGCAAATAGATATCTACTTAACCCAAAATGAATGACATATGCATGCATAATAGAAGTAAACACGGAAAGAAAGCGAGTGCACCTTATCTTGGACGATAGACACTTGGTGCTTTTGATGGTGAAGCTCCTCAAGATCCTTGCCTTGGAATTCCTTGCACGTGTAACTTGCACATAAGCAACATAATCCACTATACTCTTGAAAATCACATTAGCATTAGTATCATGAATAACCCAAGGACATACATAAACAACAATATAGGAAATACATGTAATTGAGGGGAAATCGTGAACTCTTTATTATACTAATAAAAGTTACAATGTTGCACCCTTCGTGGTCCTTGCCCCTATTTCCTACTCTCATCCCAAGCCTCTCTTGCATTCCAAGCCTCGTTTTTGGTTGCTTCCCTAGTAGACCCAAGGGGATCCCATTTTGAGCTAAGATAGACCTGGGGGAGCCATTTTGAGCTATAACATAATTGATTATAATTAGGGGAGTTGGTTCTCTTGGATCATGGTCGCACTTGGATCATAACTTCTATTTATTAGTAATTTTCTCTCTCTTTTGCGCAATTGAGGACTAATTGAGTGACTTCAGCTATCATAGAATGGTGATAATCTGACAAGATCCGTCGCCTTTGCTGGAATTTGATCTTCACATGGCCTAGGATACTTGTCCGCCTTAAGAGTAATGCTTTTGTTTTGTCATAGAGAAACTTGTATGGCTTCACAATAGGTTTACCGCAAAACTTCGCTTCTGTTTGCCCTCAAACTAGACTCGCTTGACCTTAGGAATGAATCCGACTTCTTCTTGCTTCAAAGGATGCCTTAGAAAGAATTCGTTTGACTTGATAACCCTCCTCAGACCATAAGCTTCTTTCAAGAATCTCGTGCTAGAATAGAGTAGAAAAAATATGGAAGTAGAACTAATTAGGGTGGAATCTTTCACCACCAAAATTAGTATAGGAGAAGGGGTCTTAAAACCCTCATAGCTAAGCTCAAGAAAACAGATGAATTGAGGTTAATTGAGGCTTATTTTCATGTTATTTCTTTGTTTTGGCTATCTTTGGGGTTGGTTTGATGACTCATCCACCTTGTGTCATGGATTAAATAATGTTTAGGCTTTTAGTCTAATAGGAGGGAAAATTGACTTGGTTACCCTATTTATATGGGATTCCCTCTATAGTAACGTAGTACTTTTGACCTATAGGCCTTTCCAGGTCTAATGACAGACAATGCGGTAGATATTTACTTAACCCAAAATGAATGACACATGCATTCATAGTTGAGGTAAATAGGAAAAGGAAAGGAGTGCACCTTGTCTTGGAAGATGCGTGAAAATTCTATCACAACAACAACTGATTTACTTTTCCTACTTATTCCACCATAAGTTATTCATGAAATCACTTCAATAAACATTAAAATAAATACTGCTGCAAATATCACACCGTAATACCGAAACAAACATATGCACAAGAATCAACACATTGACACAGAAATTTTGGACTAATGTCCTCGGAAAAACCCAATGTGGGAAAATCGGTGCAGCAAGGGAGGATTTTATTATTCAGCAATTTCTAGTACAATAGGGTGCCAAATTGGCTCACCCACAGATAGACAAATTCTCCGGTACTTCTTTTGATCCCAGCGTCAGCCCTGCCGACCTCTGCGTGGCTTGAATCCCTTTGCGGCAGCCTGTTGAGACACTGTGCAGCCTCTCTGGCCTTCTGCGTCACTCCTGCAGTCTCTGCGTGGATGACGCAGGCCCTACTGGCTCTGCGTGGCGTCCTCTGGCTGTGCGTCTGCCTCTTTTGCCTCTGCGCTGATCTCTTGCCTCTTTGTTTCGTACTTGCTGCCTCCTAATTGCTCACCAGACCACTGGTTTAGTTTCTCAACTAACCTCGCTCCAAAAATTGAACTGACTGGTCTCCCTTAGTGTGTTATCCAAGTGACCCTCAAGCCTCCTCTTATACTTTTCTCATTGACAAATCAATGACCGAGATTAAGTCCGTAATCAACGACTAAGATTAGATCTGGCTTGATCTGTGACTTTTGGACCATTCTAACACAGTTTCATATTAATTCACATTAATATTTTGTTTTCCCTAAGTTTAGACTTAGGGATTACATTAAAAATATTAATTATTTTAATATCTTCCAAATTGTTCAGAATCTGTCCAAACCTTTTCTGGGTATTGGAGATCTCATTTGCCTTAGCCTCTCCGCCAAGTTTTGTGGCTAGAGCACATCCGGTGCTACTCCAAATCAACACTCCCTCTTAGCAAGGACTGTCCTCTGGCAATACTCCTCATTGAGCATCACCCTGATCATCCGGCATCGGTTCCTGTGCTGATGCTAAGCCTTCTTGCCCGACATCCTCTGCATTGTTGTCTCTTGTATTGCCGCCCATGGCTCTGCCATTGCTGCATCTGTACGACAACTCTCTTTGCATCTGTGTTGTTGCTGGTCCTTTCTCCCAACACTGCATTTGCATTGTAAGTCCCTCTTTATTCATGTTGCTAACACACTCATTTCTACTTCTGAAAGGGGTTCTTTACCATCCCCATATTTTCCTTGAAGTAGTCAAATTTTGACTTTCCAAGGGCCTTGGTGAGGATATCTGCCACCTGTTCTCCTGTAGGAGTGTAGCTCAATTGTATAGCTCCTCGTTGGAAATAGTCTCTAACAAAGTGACACTGGATATGAATATGC
The DNA here is from genome assembly GCA_000404065.3 of Pinus taeda. Classification (NCBI taxonomy): domain Eukaryota; kingdom Viridiplantae; phylum Streptophyta; class Pinopsida; order Pinales; family Pinaceae; genus Pinus; species Pinus taeda. Next base: position 148,134 of record APFE030946674.1, on the reverse strand, counting down.
TTCGATCTATCATGAAACCCTGAATTCTCAGAGAGTTTGTTGCAACTCTAATTATCGCACATGATCCTGGTTGCCTCCATATTTCTTCTGAATAGGTTCACCAACAGTTTTCTAAGCCATATGGCCTCACACGAAGCTGTGCTTGTTGCCATATATTCTGCCCTAGATGAGCTCAGAGCCACAGACATCTCTTTCCTACTACATCAGGGTATCATTCCTGATCCAATGTTGAAACAATACCCAGAGGTACTTTTTTGATCCACTGAACTTCATGCCCAATCTGCATCAGTAAATCCACTCAACCTAATATCCTTCCCCTTGGTGTACAAGAGCCCATAATACCTGAGAACGTGTTTGGCTGTTGCCCAGTGTGACCTCTTTGGTTCCACCATAAACTGACTGAGGGTGTTGACAGCGTAGCAAATATCTGGCCTGGTGTTGACCAGATACATCAAGGACCCTATGAGCTGCCGGTATAGGGTGGGATCGACATCCTTATCTTCAGATGCATCAATCTTCGTCCAGTTGGTGATCTTTGGCGTTGCCATAGGTCTACAGTCTCCCATCCCTAATATTTTCAGGATTTTTGTAGCATATATCCCTTGCCCAAGGAAGATTTCTCCTTTCTGCTGCCAAACTTCCAACCCTAAGAAGTAGTGCATTTGTCCCAAATCCTTCATATTGAACTCTGTGGCTAGATTCTTCTTGCAGTCCTCAATGAGTCTGGATGATCCTCTTAGAAAGAGATCATCCACATATAATACTAAGATAAGAGGCTCGTTCTCTACGACCAGATAGTAGAGATTCAGATCAGTGTCACTCTTGACAAACCCCATCTTGTGCAAGTAGCCATCTATTCGACCATACCATGCTCTCGGTGCGTGCTTCAGCCCATACAAGGTTTTCTTCAGTATGCATACATGAGACTTCTTCTCATGAGTTTCAAAGCCCTCTGGTTGTTCAATGTATACCTCTTCTTCTATTACCCCGTTCAGAAATGCCGTCTTGACATCCATCTGATGGATCTCCCATCCCATCTAGGTTGCAAGATATATCACGGTCCTAATAGATGTATACTTGGCTACTGGGGCGAAGGTTTCCTCATAATCAATCCCTTCCTTTTGAGCATACCCCTTAGCCACAAACCTGGCCTTGTATTTCTCAACACTGCCATTCGCAGTATATTTGATTTTGTAGATCCATCTCGAACCTACCACAGATATGTCTTGAGGTCTTGACACCACCTCCCAGACATCATTCACCATTATGGAGTTACACTCCTTTACCATTGTATCTAGCCAGACCTGATGCTGAGTTGCCTCCTTGAAACTGGTAGGCTCTCCATCTTGAGCTACCAACGCTTGATATCTGTCTAGCTGTTTTCGCTCCCTCTTACTGTTCTTTGGCTCATCGATGAAGTTCTCTGCATCATGTAGAATCTGACGAGGTTCCCTGCTAGTTCTTCCTCTGCCAGTAGGTGCTTCTGTTCTCTCCTCCTCCTCATCTTGAGAATCTTCCTGAATTGAGGAAGAATTCTTCACTTTTGTTGGTTGAAGAGGCATGACCAATAGAGCCTCTTTCGTCTGCTCCTTGGAAGGCATTTCGCGAGATCCGTTGAAAGCTCTGTCCTCCATGAACTTTACATCTCATCATACTACTACCTTCCTGCTCCCTGGAAGATAGATTCTGTTTGCCTTAGCATTCTCGCTATATCCCACCAGATATCCCTCTTTCGTAGTCTGATCCAACTTCTTCCTCTTTTCTTCGGGTATGCGGCAATATGCTAAACTCCCAAATATCCTGAAATGACTGACTTCAGGCGTCTTCCCAGTGAAGACTTTCTCTGGAGTAATCTTGCCAAATGCCCGATGAGGAGTCCTGTTTTGAACATAGACAACTGTGTTGCATGCTTCCGTCCACAGGAATTTTGGCATATCCTGATCATACAGCATGGCCCTAGTTGCTTCTACAATAGTCTTGTTCTTTCTTTCTGCTACCCCATTCTGCTTCGGATTGTAGGGAGCTGTCCAATCTCTTCTGATGCCCTCCATAGCGCAATAATCAGTGAAGTCCTTATCGACATACTCTCCACCATTTTCTAAGCGCAAAATTTTTATTTTCTTCCCAGTCAGATTCTCCACCAGAGCCTTGAACTTCTTGAATCGACATAAAACCTCATCCTTGGTTTTCAGAAAAAAAATCCAAGTTTTCCTCGAGTGGTCATCAATGAAGGTAAAGAAATACTTGGCACTACTGAGAGATTTGACAGACATAGGTCCCCAGATATCTGAGTGTATCAGTCCTAGTACACAATTGGCCCTGTGTTTGCTCCTAGGAAATGCCGCCTTCGCATACTTTCTTAGAGCACATCCCCTGCATACATCATCTCGTTTCGTACTCAGATCCGAAACTCTTGTTACAGTGGTCCTGAGAATTCTCAAAGCTGCATGGTGCAAGTGACCCATCCTTCTGTGCCATAGTTCGTTCAAGTCCTTGTCCCCATGGTTGCCTATTAGTGCCATTGGTTATTCTAGTTGTAATCTATACAACCGATTACTTTTGGTCCCGATCTACACTTTCTTTGTCTAGCTCGAGTGTTTGACGTATACATTTTCCTTGATGAAGTAGACGTCATAACCCTTGCCTTTTAGTTGTGACATGGAAAGTAAGTTCATCCCCAATCCTGGTACATGCAACACATTTGTGGCATGGAAACGCTCTCCTGATTATCTCTGAAAAACTATGGTACCCTTCCGTACTAGTGTACACTTTGCCTTGTTCCCCATGGTGATTTGCAAGTTCATCTTCTCTTCTCGATATTCTGAGAAACACTCCCTGATTCCCGTCTATATACCATACTTTTGATGATGCAGCACTAGTCATGAATTCCACTTCTTCTTCCATCTTGGAAGCCAACATAGAGAAATCGAAATCTCTTTCTCTTGTGTAATCTTCAGAAAATCTGTGTGAATCCCCTGAGGTGGATGCCTCTGCATCATGGTCTCGACCCATAACTGATTTTCCCTTCTTGTCTCTGATTACTTGCTCTGATACCATGTGAAAATTCTATCACTACAACAACTGATTTACTTTTCCTACTTTTTCCACCATAAGTTATTCATGAAATCACTTCAATAAACGTTAAAATAAACACTGCTACAAATATCACACCGTAATACAGAAACAAACATATGCACAAGAATCAACACATTGACACGGATATTTTGGACTAATGTCCGTGGAAAAACCCAATGTGGGAAAATCGGTGCAACAAGGGAGAATTTTATTATTTAGCAATTTTTTAGTACAACAGGGTGCCAAACAGGCTCACCCACAGATAGACAAATTCTCCAACACTTCTTTTGATCCCAGCGTCAACCTTGTTGATCTCTGCGTGGCCTGAAACCTTTTTCGTTAGCCTATTGAGACTCTGCGCAACCTCTTTGGCCTTCTGCTTCACTCTTGTAGCCTCTGCGTGGATGACGCAGGCCCTGTTGGCTCTGCGCAGTCTCTGCTGCCTCTACGTGGCTTCCTCTGGCCCTGCATCTGCCTCTTTTGCCTTTGCGCGTATTCGCTGCCTCATGACTACTCACCAGACCACTGGTTCAATTTCTCAGCTAACCTCGCTCTAGAAATTGAATTGACTAGTTTCCCTTAGTGTGTTCTCCAAGTGACCCTCACGCTTCCTCTTATACTTTTCTCGTTGACAAATCAACGACCGAGATTAAGTCCCTAATCAACGGCTAAGATTAGATCTGGCTTGATCCATGACTTTTGGACCATTTTAACACAGTTTCATATTTATTCACATTAATATTTTATTTTCCCTAAGTTTAGACTTAGGGATTATATTAAAAATATTAATTATTTTAATATCTCCCAAACTGTTTAGAATCTGCCCATACCCTTTCTAGGTATTGGAGATCTCATGAGCTTTAGCCTCTCCACCAAGTTTCATGGCTAGAGCTCATTCGATGCTACCCCAAATCAATAAGATGGTTGTTTGGTACTTTGGGTGGTGAAACTCCTTCATAAAATACATTAATAACAATATGGAAAATACATGTAACTGGGGGGAAAGTGTGATCTCTGTTGATTTGGGGTAGCATTGGATGTGCTCTAGCCACAAAATTTGGTGGAGGGGTTGGAGCACATGAGATCACCAATACCCAGAAAGGGTTTGGGAATATTTTAAATAGATTAGGGGATATTAAAATAATTAATATTTTTAATTGAGTCCCTAAGTCTAAACTTAGGAAAAATAAAATATTAATGTGTATTAATATGAATCTGTGTTAGAATGGTCCAAAAGACATGGATCAAGCCAGATCTAATCTTAGCCGTTGATTAGGGAGTTAATCTCAGCCGTTGAGATGTCAACAGGAAAAGTATAAGAGGAGGCTTGAGCGTCACTTGGAGAAGTACACCAGAAGATCAATCATTCTATTCTCTAGAGCAGGGTTTGCTAAGAGAGATAGAATCAATGATCGGGAGAGCAGCTGAGGGCTATTGAGTACAAAGAAACAGAGAAGGCATAGATTGTGTCAAGAGAGCAGCGCAAAAACCAAAGAGGGTGATGCAGAGCCAACAATGGCTCACGAAGGGCCACGGAGAGGCAGCCAAGTGCTGCGCAGAGCAACAGAGGGGCCAGTGCAGCTAACGTAGAGGCTCCCAGAGCTGACACAGGGCCTCCTGGGGCTGGTGCAACCCTAGAAAGGCTGACGCAGGGCCAATGTGAGACAGAGAGGGGCTGACGCAGTCCAGATTGGGAAAACGCTGGGTTGCAGAGCAATTTTGTGCTGAGGAGCTGCCGGAAGGATTTTCCAGGGTTTCATCCTGGAGATTTCTCTTAAACTGTGAGGTATAGCTGCTAAGGAAATTCTCTGTTGGGTAGGCCAGTTTCGGCACCTAGATTGTACTCCGATATTGCTTAATAAGAAAACTCTCAGATAGCTGCACTGGTTTTCCCACATTGGGTTTTTCGGGGACATTGATCCAAAAATAATGGTGTCATGTGGTGTGTTTGTTCTTGTTTCTTTTAGTTGCTGATCTGTAATATGTTGAGCATGCACTGGTGTTTATTTGTAGTATTTCTTTGTAAATAACTTGTTAAAGGAAAATTAACAAGTAGTTAGGAATAAATCGGAAAAAGTGGATGAAGGGTTTCTAAACTAAGTAAATTTAGAAACTTCAACAATCTCTTTGTTATACCAATAAAAGTTACAATGTTGCACCCTTTGTGGTCCTTGCCCCTGACTCCTCCTCTCACGATAGCTCATAATCAAGTGTCATTGTGTTCTATAGCTTATCCCAAAGAGAAGTGGGTTCTAAATTCAATAGCATTTTGTTATCTATAACTTTTCTCCCTTTGTTCCATGGAGAGTACGACTTATAGATGGGTTTGAGAAATGATTAGATGTATCTAGACACTTTGTTGACCAAGTTTGATATGGTCCTTTCATCCTTATCTTCTAGATCTGATCATTTTTTACCTTTTCCACCCTTATCCATTTGCATTGCCAACCCTAGCCACTTCAACTTTAATTTTTGCTGAAGAGTTGGAGCATTGCTACTCTCCTTGCTAGACCAACTGAAGCATTGCAACTCTCCCTGCTACTGTACTAGGGGCGTTGTAGAGGTACAACTAAGTTTTTGATAGGCTTTTCATGAACTTTCGCTTGCCTTATAGGCTTCATTTTGGGTTGCTTCCCTAATAGATCCAGGGGGGTGTTATTTTGAGCTATGATAGACCTATGGGGTGTCTTTTTGAGCTATAAAACATTCTCCCTAATGTATAATATCGAAGGAGAAGTTGGTGGACGAATTACGTTGTAACTATCGTAGTGTATCAGGAAAATGTAGGGAACCAAGGACGTGGAACCTGCAAAGGGCTACAATAATCATAGTCCGATACATATGAGATTCATCTTTGAGGTAGGCATACCCATGCTTGCTACCAAAGGAATGGAGCATGGATGCTCACACAATATATTGCGCACTCAGGTCATCTCCGTCACAATATACCACCTTACTATCATTAGGGTTTTTAAATTGCATTTCCATTGTATGGTAGTCCATAATGTGCTTTCCCAACGAATACAACCATTGAACCCCCATTGCCATATTGATATTTGCAAGATCTATCACATAAAAATCACTAGTGAAATTATAATTACCAAGTGTGATGCTCAAACTTGGAATCATCAGTGTGCAATCCAAGCTGTACCCATCTGCTACAATGACATCAAGGCCTCCAAACTCTTCTATGGGAAGTCCTCTTTTTGCTACTAACGCTGTATCAATGAAGTTATGTGTAGCTCCTTAATCAACCAACACTGTGATGCGATCAACCAACACTGTGATGCATTGTCCCTTCATGGCTCCCTTGATCTTGAAGATGTAATATGAAGGGGTTCTAGATAGGGACACAATCTTAACTTGCGGTTGGGTTTTCTTCTCTTTGCAAGCTTTTTCCTCTTCTTTAGCTTCCTCATGGGATTGTCCTTTCTCTAGTTTGCTAAGCTCATTTTTTGGGTGGGTTCTCCTTTTTCGTCCTCATCGCCGGAGACCACTTCTGTGTAGTGGATCTTTTCTTTTGCCTAAACAATGGTGTCATGGTTCCCATGGTTCCTTACCTAAACAATGGTGTCCTGGTTCCCATGGTTCCTTGCTCGTGAAACAAAGTTTCTTCCTTCTTAGCTCACTTCGGGTTTCTTCATCCAACCTGCCCCTTTTTGGTTAATCCCATTGAAAGGTTTCTTCTCCTTATCTTTTTGGGGGATGAGAGGCTTGGATGGGGCCTTAGATTTGGTGGCTGTATTTCCCATGTCTCGAGTCTTCTTGATGGCATTTTGAAGGGTTGCTGGATTGAATGCCTTGATCCAACCTTGTAGGGGTTCGACTAGTGCCTCTGTAAAAAGCATAACAAATCGTTTTTCATAAATGTTTGTCACCATGACTGCGATTCGTTTGAATTCTGTAATAAATTCTTCATGCTATCTGGTTTGTTTGAGCTGTGCCATTTCTCTGAAGTGTATTTTTGGGTTCTTTTCATCAAATCTATCTATCAACCTTTGCGTAAAGTCCACATAAGAGGTGATGTTCGCATGTCCCAAAGTGACTTGTCCATGATACCACCATTCATTTTAGGTGTAGTGTGGTGAATTGGATGGCGTCAGCTTGCAACATAGGCTTGAGCTTGAAGTAGGTGTCTAATTTTCGCACCCAAGCTCTTGTTGAACATTTAGATAATCCATCAAATGAGGGGAGGGGAAGTTTACCTATGTTGCGCATTATGTCAGAATTCCATTGTTCCTTGGGGCTATTCTAGAATCTGATATTGCTGAATTCCTGGAAAGTTACAACTGCTTGAGATTTCTCTTCTAGTGCTGCATACTCTCGAACGTAGTCATCAAAGAGTCTATTTGGATTTGTTGCTTTTGGAGTTGTCGTTGCTTGATAATTTATAAATTGAGGAAGTAATGGTTTGTGTTTTTTGCCACTGGTTGCCTAGGTATTAGTGTGTACAGTAGGACCAAGGTTATGGTTACTGCTACCTTCAGTGGTGGCCATGTTGTTGCTAGCAACATTTAGGTTTCCTAGAAATTGAGCCTTTAGTTGATTGAATTGCCTTCTGCCCTTGAGCTAATACCCGGGCTATATCCTGTTGCCCTCGAATTTGTTGAAGAATGTAACTAGGTTCGGTCTTCATAATTGTATTTGAGTCATAATGAAATGTATTTATAAAAATAAAGAAAAAGTAATTATTATTATTATTATGACTTAGTAAAGCATGGGTTTCATGCTTGGGTTGTCATGTTCTAGGTCAAAAGTCCCCATTAAGGACTTCTAGGTTTTATATTAAGTCACTAGAGTCATTGTCCATTTTATGAGATCCTTCTTGGGCTTTTGAATCATGTAAAAAGAATTATTATTGAGTAAAATAAGGCATTTGTCACCTCCACACCAAGTCGGCCTACATGAGGGTAATTCGAACTCCAGAAAAGGCTATATATAGAAGTGCAGTTTGATTCATTTGGAGTATCTCAAAATGCAAGTTCGATACTCAAGAATGAGCAACAAAGAAGTGCGAAGTTGCAGATGGAGGAGGAGAATTGTAGGGAAAGACAAGATCAAATTTTGGTGCTATCTCTCTCTCACACGCGAGGAGTTACTGGGCTACTGCTGGGGTTGAAGTTCTAGATTTTGCTACTGGGTCAAAGTTCTGATGTTGGGTCGAAGTTCTGCTGTTGGGTCAAAGTTCTACTATTGGGTCAAAGTTTTGTTGCTAGAAGTCGAAACTCTGTTGCTGCAAGAACGAAGTGCTAGGTCAAAGTTGTTGCTGGAAGGTCATCATCTATCGAAGAAAGGAAGGGTTGACTTGGTGATTGGAGGAAGTCTGTGTCTAGGTCAAGGAGTCCTAGATCATCTCATGAAACTATTGAAGGAAGAGTTGTTGACTGGGTTTTCCCCTAAATAGGGGTTTTGCCCTGGCTGTCCACCTACATCTGGTGTCTTTGATCTTCGTTTATGATTTCGGTAATTGCTTGATGAACTAAGATAAAAGAACACAAGAAAGTTAATACGAACATAAGAATATCACAAGTAATTATCAACATAAATAAAATATTTCTGCCTTTTTGATTTTCCAATAGAATCAACTGTTGCCCTTGCAGTAATATCCCAGTCATTTGCTGCTACCCCAGAGTATTGCATTTAGTAAGATGCCTGGATCTTGTTCTTCTTGCCCTGCTTTATCCCCCATGGCTGAATGATGGGTGTTTCTTTTTTTTCTTACTGTGACGCAGTTGGTATCGGCTGGAAGCATACAAGGCTCATGAACTCACACGCTGGCAAGATGCTTGTGCTCTAATACCACTGCAATGGTGTAGGGTAATTTTTCCCTAGGGTTTATAGGGTACTAGTGTTTTAACAAAATTTCTTTTTCCCTTTCATTAGTTGATTCAATACAAATAATGTCTTCTTCAATGAACAATACTAGCTTCTCAATGATACAATGAACAGAGCAATGTAGCATTCAATGGATTCAAACCTCCAATCAACAAATGCAATAAACCCAACAGTACAATATATTGCTCAACAGATCTACATACAATATGATACACGTTCAATTGTGACAGGCAAAACCAATTTAACAATGGAACGATACCCTAACCAGAGTTCTAAAAGCTGTTGACTGCTAAAGCCTACATGAAATGTTATTTGTTCAAATATTGGAGTTTGCTTCAAGTGCGTACTCCCTTCCTGCCTCGGTCCACTCCAATAGACTTGAGCATGTTTTTCCTTAGGAACCTGCCCACTCTGCTACAGGATTCTGTATCTACTTGAAGGTCTTGGATCTCCTACAAGAATCTACAAAACTGTCTTAGAGGGTTAAGTCGGTCGTTAGACTACTTGGATTGCCATCCGAATCACTGCAGAAGGCTTGGTTGGTCACCAAATTGCTTCAAGGACTTCGACTATCACACAATGGTGGTAATCTCACAAGAGCCCTTGCCTTTGCTAGAATTTGACCTTTGCTTGGCCCGGGATACTTGTTTGCCTTAGTAGTAATGTTTCTGTTTTGTCACAAAGCAACTCGTATGGCTTCAGAGTAGGTCTGTCCCAGAACTTCGCTTCCATTTTCCCTCAAACCAGACTCGCTTGACCTTAGGGACGAATCTGACTTCTTCTTGCTTTAGTTGCTGCCTTAGAAAGAATTTGTTTGATTCGATAACCCTCCGCAAACCAGAAGCTTCTTTCAATAATCCTGTGCCAGAACATAGTAGAAAAACTAGGAAAATAGAACTAACTATGGTGGAATCTTTCACCACAAAAATTAGTATAGGAGAAGGGGTCTTAAAACCCTCAGAGCTAAGCTCAAGAAAACAGAGGAATTGATCCACACTTGATGGTGCCTCATTTAATCTCAACCCTCTTCTATTTATAGGTCTTCCATGGGCTCCAAAATGTGAGGGCTTGTGTGTGCAACCCGTAATTTAGCCCTAGCCAATCCGATTTTTACCCAATGTTGCCCAAACATAGGAAAAATTGGGTTTTTATCCCTTTAACAAGACTCTAGCTTACGGGGTCGGATAGGCTATTTCGTCCTCTTTTAGCCATCAATTTGGAGAGGACATTACAATCTGAAAAGAACATGTTCCTACCCAAATTTTTCAAGAAGCCTGGTTTCCCTACTGTCAATTTTCATTGTTATTATGGCAGAACTGCTGTTTTATATGCCCAAGGGGACAATAATCTGTATGCATTCTGAGGAGAAATTATTCTGGCATGAGAAAGTTTGCAAAATGCAATTTACTGCGTGGGTGACTTATTGAAGGAGCCCTTTTGAGTAAATGAATGACGATGAATGATTTTCTTCTTAGTATGTTATGAAATAAATATTTGCCCTTTCCAACCTGCATTGATCAGTACTAGGATCAGACATGTTCCCACCCATATTGCTCAAGAAGCCTGCTTTACCTACTGTCAATTTGCATTCTTTTTATGGCTGAACTGCTGTTTTGTCTGCTCAAGGGAACAATAATCTGTATTTATACATTCCGAGGAGAAATTAGTCTGGCATGAGAAAGTCTTAGTGTTGGTGTGACTTATTGAAGGATCCCTTTGAGCTATATCTCAAGATTTGTTGAACTTCAACCTTGAGGTTCGAAATTTGGTGAACATAATTTTTTTGTGAGGTTTGGCGAACCTCATCGAACCCCATAGCCATTCACCAAGTTCATAGATCAAAACTCATAATTACGTGTCACCACTAAAGCTTGTAATGTATCATTGGAATAGCCATTTACCAACTTCATAGATCAAAACTCATATTTTCATGTGTAATATCCCTAAGGGAAAATTAACAGTAAATATGCAAAGCAACATAGACAAAAACACCATGAAACCAAAGCAAGCAATCAAACCACGAAATTGCATCCAAAACTGCACTGTGTACTCATTTTATTAATGGAAAGAGGTGTACAACAAGGTGCTGGAATGAGTGCACTTGGGCTTGCTCTAGGCAAGCTAGCAAAGCCCCAAAATGATCAGTGAATCACCCTCCTGCAATCTGCTGCTAATCTGCCCTAGTGCTGCGCTGTAGATGCCCATAAATGTGCTGCTGCCTAAAGGATCTGTTGCTAGGGCCCTCTCCACTGCTCAGAAAATTCCGGGAAATTAATCCCGACCTCTACTCAAGAAACCTAGAATAACCCACGAAGAGTTTGGCCAAAGCTTGACCTCGGAAATTCGACCCTCTTTGGCTTGGATGGCTCTTCTACTAGGCAATTTGACCCATCTGAAGATTCTGCTGCTAAATGCTCCAAAAATAACTGCAAGCCCTGTTAGAAGGCTCCCCAGACTTTCCCTCCAAGTTTCCTCCACAAACTCCCCTCACTCCTCAACCTCCCGAAGTGTCTCTAGCCAAGATTGCGCAGTCCCTATGCTGCTGTAGCGAGCTCCTTGCTGCTGGTATGATTTGGAACTAGGTGAAACTCCCTCCTTGGATTGGCACTCGAAGTCCACTGAAGCAAGGGCTAGGATCTCCGCTCGGAAACACTTGGTGTGCTGAACAACACATGCAGACTTGACTCACTGCTCAAGCATGCTATGTCAAAAGACAAATTCTGAAAATGATAGATGATGAGCAGAATGAGTGTCCCTCCTTCCTTTTGTTGATTTGCCTCCAAGCTTGCTCATGTGGGCCCACATCGAATTCCTCTCACCAATTTCACTCCAATGAGAGCATACTCTCCATGTGGGACGAAATTCCCTTGTGGTGGCCCCCATGCTCCACCAAAACCGCAATCTTTCCATCGAACTCTTATGTTGGGGTGCCTCTCATGCCAAAAATCGAATGTGGGTCCCCTAAGCCCACTTCTTCTAAGTGTAACTATGTAATACACCAAAATTGAGCAAAAAATGATATTTACTTAGTGAAACACTAAGTAGGAATATCACATCTTGTCACAACTCTCTTGTAATGTATCCTGGTAATATCCGAGTCCGTGATAACTTTTTTAATGTTTATTGATGTTTATTTCTTACTATTTTATGCTATATTTCATTTTAAAGTTAATATATGCGTATATATAGAAAATGCCTATGGACAAACCTAAAGGCGAATCTCATCAAAAAATTCAAACTCGAACAAACCTAATCATTGTTGAACCTGAACTTGAACCCACACCATGTGACTTAGCCTCTGAGTAAATGAATGATGATGAATATTTTTCTTCTTTGTATGTTAGGAAATAATTTTTTTCCTTTTTCAACTTGCATTGACCAGTTCTAGAATTGGGCATGACAATCCTTTTGCTTTCAAAAATTATGTAATGTATTTTATTTTGTCTGATGTTTGTGTCTTTAGTATTTTCCTTGAAAGCAACTTCCTTACAACTGTCTATGATCTGTTGCAGTTTGCTCCCATTGACATTCCTCCCGCTGTGGATGCGTTTATGAGACATTGGCATCCTGATGCTGCTATTTTTATGGAAAGTGAATTGTGGCCAAATCTCCTCCTAGCTGCTTCTTGTAGTGGGGTATGTAAATTCTTTATTTGCTATATCTGTCTTGTATTGTGTCAGAGTAAAGAAACAAAGAAATACTTTCTTAAAAAGAAGATTTTCATACTTGATGAAAAGGAACCTCGTGATTTTCCTCTATGCAGCTCTTTGGGTCTGGAATATGAATGATTTGTTGGGTATATGTCAGATAAGACATATAGGTCTATGGGACTATTAAATACAGGAATTCAAATTAATAATGTGGGAGTGCTAAGGCAACTCCTCAGCACCAAAACAAAAGAAATACAAGTGAAAATGAAAACAGTAAATGGTAAACCCTAATAAAGAGTGAAGTAGAAGCAGAGTTGGAAGAGGAGCTTTTGCTGTTATCATCAACCACTGTAATGTACCAATGCACAACCTGATAATGCTCACTAGGGAGTGTCTCGGAGTGAGAGGGATCAACTAGGTAAACCTGGGAGGAGCTTGTGAGTAATCAAACAAGGCTCTCCTAAGTTCTAACATTTGAGGTCAAAATGAAAGAATCTATTAATGGGCATCTGACTGCTTGATCTGGGTTGGGTGATGTTCTAAAAGTGGTTACATATTTGTGGCTTTGTTAAGTGGGTTGTCTCTCATCTTCTCAACAAGATGAGAGGACATGCATCGTCTCACTAACCTAATGTCCCCTTAATCCACTGTTGGAGTATTCACATGATTCTTGATGTCTCCAATCGTTGAGATAAAGTAGAAGAAGGAAGTGATTAACTTGATGGAGCTCAATTTGTCCCATAAGAGTCCACTGTTTGTGAGTAGTCACTTCTTGGATGTAGAAAGCCAGACAACTCTAATTTGGATAGCAAAAAAGGTAGTACGAAACTCACCAGAATATTGTTATATAATATATATGGTGATATGTCCTCCAAATTAAAATGATTAGAGAAATGAATTCCTTTTGTTAAATGAAATTTTTATTGTATACACAGTACATTGATCTCGACACTATTTAATAGGTCATATCAGCCATATAGAAACACATTTCTTTTGCGATACCAAAAGTAGGTGCAATCATGGTGACATACCTTAACACAAAAGTTTGGGAATATGGTGGTTTTTGACGAGAATGTAACAGAAGTTACAGAACTGATACTTTACTACAGGAGGAGACATTTGGGATTTTGAACAAGAGAACATAAAAGGGGGATTCCTGCCACACCACTGTAAGGGTCTTCTTAGTTGAAAGCCTTGTCACTCGAAATCTAACTACTTTCATTCATGGCTAATTGGGGGGACCCTTGCTGAAACAATCACCAATGAAGTGACTATAATCTTGCTAGAGTTGGTTGTGAATGTGTTTAATTTTTGGTTTTGTTCAGATGGCCATCTAACAAACATGTTTCTTCACAAGTGATAGGTTCTCCACTAGCAATGGTAAGGAGCAACTTGGGTTTGCTACTCATTTGGCTTCACTGCAAATTTTGCAATTTTCTTGAAGGTTTTTTGAATAGCCTTACCACTAGTGCTTTTTTTCTTTGTTCCACTTAATTTGGGCCATAATTTGCGATGTTGCCAACTCTTTTGGATAGTGCTTCATGCATCTCCTTCATGCTTCCTTCAATCTGTTCCTCCACCTGTTCCTACGACTTTGTCAGCTGAGAACTCCCTGGATCTCCTACTACTGAGGAGATGTTGGTACTAGTCACTGAGCTCGAATCCTGTGACTGTCCCTCTGCTTGTTCTACTTGCGGTCCTTGCTACTGTTGGACTAATGGAACATCTGATGACTGATCCCCTGCAGGCATCTCTTGAGATCTTCTGAAAGCTCTGTCTTCCATGAACTTAACATCTCGCATCACTACAATCTTCTTGCTGCTAGCAATGTAGATTCTATATGCCTTTGAGGTCTCGCTATATCCTACGAGATACCCCTTTTCTGCAGTCTGATTACTGTGCTTCTCATCTGGAACGTGACAATAGGCCACACTCTTGAATATCCTCAAATGACTTACCGCAGGTTTCTTCCCGGTGAAGACTCCCTCTAGTGTTTTTTACCCAAAGCTCCATGAGGTGTTCTGTTTTGAATGTACACCGCTATGTTGCATGCTTCCGCCCATAGAAATCTAGGCAAATCCTGATCATACAACATGGCCTTTGCTGCCCCGACTATAGTTCTGTTCTTCCGTTCCGCTACTCCATTCTATTGTGGATTGTAGTGAGCTGTCCACTCTCTTTTGATACCTTTCTTTGCGCAGAAATCTGTGAAGTCTTTATCCATGTATTCTCCACCATTCTTTGAACATAGTACCTTGATCCTTTTCTCTGTCATGTTTTCTACGAGAGCCTTGAAATCTCGACACTGATCAAAGACCTTGTTAGGCTTCTATACCAATAGGAGTCATAATTTTGAATGGCTAAGGTTAAGCCTTGTAATATGTACATACCTTTGCTTTCTGCAAATGTTTTCCATATTGAAAAATCAAAAAACGAAAAGAGGGTATGTTCTAAAAGAATAATCAAAGGACAAAAAGAATAAGAAAAGGTCCAAAAAAGTGAAAAATATGAACCCAAAAAACAAAAGACCATGAAAGTGTGCAAGTCAAGATGCCACTACTATTTACTTTTATGCATAATAATGATTGTGTGCAGCTTGTTATTCATGCCAATATCCATGGTAATCAAACTATTTAATCTTGATTACGCCATGCTTTAAATTTCATATTGATAGTTAAAGAATAAAATCTGACCAAACTGTTTAATCTTGGCAGATCCTTAGATAGGTAGAGTAAATAAAATGAGCTCATCAGTTTAATCTGAGCCTTTCGATGATATAAGGTTAGAATTAGATAGTTTCCCGCTTTAAAAGAAAATGGATAAGAGTTTGCTAGCCTAAATGCACCCAAATAAAATGAAGAAAAAATGGTAGGATGAGTAGATGGATAAGTAGAAAAAAGGTTGTAGAAGTATGTTGATTGATTAAACAAAAGCACATTTATCATCTTTCAACATATATTTCAAATGTGAATGGGCAATTAATCATGCATAACGTTTACAAAGTCAATTAATTAACTTCCCCCATTCATTTCACCCCTTTACATTACTAATTTTTCATAAATAAAGTTCAAAGTACTTAAACCCTTAAGTCAAAGAGGCTCAGAGTATTTCTCTGACTTTTGGAGGGACCGGACCCTCGGCTCAATGACTTATGGATATTAAGTACTAAATTCCCCTCATAAAAGTTCATCCCCCCCTTCAATTCATTCATTTTCCTAAATAATGTTCCTTTCCTAAGGATAAAACACTTTTGCCTAAGAAAAGCATTCCCCCCCCACATAAAGCATTTCCATATCAAAAACCCACCAAAATACATTAGCCTAAGTTATAATGCATATATGTAAAAACATTTGAATTGCGAAAAAGCATTTGCTTAGTGTATTGTGTCCCTTTTCCGCCCATTCATATTAATTATTAAATTTCATATATAAATTCCCGGAAAACCCACTATCTCGTATATATTTAACTCTTTTATACAAAATAACCCCACCCCTTAGTTTAGTTATAAACTATATGACTACCCCATATCTCGCAAAATATATTAAAATCCCGCCCTCAGTCTTTAATCCTGTGTTAAAGAGTCCGCGATGAGATTAAGCTCTAAGATAATCTTATACCGCCGGTGATTAGACCCATGGCCCCCCCGAAAACTTTGTGTAAATCACCATGCAAGTCCATCTCCCGATCACCGTTTATCATCCCTCCCTCTCATCCAACGACCTGTAATCATATCGACCATGCTCGATCTCTGCCCTTTAATCACCCGAAAAAGTGGTTTTCCTCCCAATCCCTGATGCTACGTGTCAGACGATGTATGGCACAGGCGACCCCTCTCGAATACCACCAAGCCCACAAAAGCGGTGCGAAATAAACTGCTTACCGCCTTCTCGCTAAATGACAAAACCGTATACTGTTCACTTTGCGCCAAAATTCAAAAAAATCAAACCTTACCTTTACCCGTTTAAACACGAAAACCCTAGTTTGTGCAGTAAAACCTCGTGTAACCCTTCTACGCCACCTGAAGCCTCTGCTAGCCAATTCAAGCATGGTTTACCTGCCGAAAGCACTTTGGACTCACTCTATAGACCTATAGAGCTCAATAAAGCCATTAATGACCCTCCTTGTCAACCCATCATTTTCCTAACAGTTTGTTTTATTTTACAGGCGATCAAAAGACCGCAGCCTTGGATAAACAGTCTTAATATTAATCATAAGCCCTGTTTACTCTAAGATTGTTATCAAATCTATTCAAACAAAGATGGAAAATAAAACATACAGTTAAAAGACAAGCAGAGGAAACATGAAATTAAATGATTTACTGTTGAAATAGACATAAATAACCTAAAATATATAGTGAAGGTAAAAAGGCACAGTAAAGAATAGTCAAAGTGTATCAGGGTTAAAGAGTATCAAATTGAAGACCAAGTCAAGTAAAGCAGCTAGCATGAAGACAAATAGTAGGGAAGACAACTACAAAGCATACAGATTCATGTCAAAGTGAAGACAGATGAAAAAACAGAGCGGTAAAAGTAAACAGTAAAACTAAACATGGATGTAGTAAGGGTTAAACAGAAATGGAAACACTTTCACCAGCAACAATGAAGTTTATCTAAAGTAAAAGTGAAAAACAGTTAAAATAAATTTAAGGTTAAAAGATGAAATCAGAGCAGAAATGGTACATTGTTAAGATATGGTATGTTCCATGCTTATAACAATTTACTTCTTTTTCTTATTATATTCCACAGATTAGCAATCACATGTACATAAAGTAAAGCGCAGATAGAACATTAAACGATCGATAGAAAACAAGCCAAGACAAGAGACACAAGATGTGGCGGCTAGCCAGGGACAAACCCCACAATGTGTGGGGAAACCCTTTGATCGAATCTTCCTTTATCTTAAATAATTCAGCAAAGAGAAACAGTACAATAAATCTGATTTATATCAGTAGTAGCAAACACTAGATCAGCAACATCAGCGTTAGCAGCTTCATCATCAAACTAGGGCAGACGATATCTCACAAACCGACCGTCAAATTGGCTTGATTCCACCACCAAAGGTTGCAGCTTCCAGAGGAGGTTCAGATGAACCTACAGCGTAGTTCAGATGAAGAGATCCTCTGGTCCACGCAGGTCAAACTTCACTTCTGCAGTTGCAACTTCAGTTTCAGCAGCTTCCTTCAAACTAGGGCAGTCGATATCTTGCAAACCGTCCGTCGGATTGACTTGATTCCACCACAAAAAGTTGTGGCTTTCAGAGGAGGTTCAGATGAACCTACAGCATAGTTTAGATGAGGAGATCTTCTAGTCCACGCAGGTCAAACTTCACTTCTGCAGTTGCAGCTTCAGTTTCAGCAACTTCCTTCAAACTAGGGCAGTCGATATCTAGCAAACCATCCGTCGAATTAACATGATTCCACCACCAAAAGTTGCAACTTACAGGAGGTTCAGATGAACCTACAGCACAGTTCAGATGAGGAGATCTTCTAGTCCATGCAGATCAAACTTCACTTTTGCAGTTGCAGCTTTAGTTTCAGCAGCTTCCTTCAAACTAGGGCAGTCGATATCTTACAAACCATCTGTCGAATTGACTTGATTCCACCAAAAAAAGTTGCGGCTTTCAGAGGAGGTTTAGATGAACCTACAGCACAGTTCAAATGAGGAGATCTTCTAGTCCACGCAGGTCAAACTTCACTTCTGCAATTGCAGCTTCAGTTTCAGCATCTTCCTTCAAACTAGGGCAGTCGATATCTTGCAAACCGTTCGTCGGATTGACTTGATTCCACCAACAAAAGTTGCGGCTTTCAGAGGAGGTTCAGATAAACCTACAGCGCAGTTCAGATGAGGAGATCTTCTAGTCCACACAGATCAAACTTCACTTCTGCAGTTGCAGCTTTTGCTTCAGCAGCTTTCGATTTCACATGTGTGAGGGAGAGACCCTTTTCTACGCAGTAGAGAAGAGACTCTCTTCTGCACAGTAGAGAGAGAGATGTGATGAGATGAGTGAGTCCAAATGAGGAAAAGTCCTCCTATATTTATACACAACGTTGTTGTTTGAATAGATGCCACTGTTGGGCTCCTGAGCCTACATGAGTTGTAGGTCGGCTTGATAATAATTCCATAATCAAAATAAATTCATATCTCCATGAATACTTATCGCAATCGGATGATCTTTAGATCAATCCTACACCTCTCTACGAAAGGAATCTAATGAACATATTATCGGCCATGAATAAGATGACCCCCATTGAGTTTGGCCCTAGTTGCCAATTTTAAGAGTAGGACATAAAAACATTCTCTTTTAGATCTCCATTCAAGAAAGCAGTTTTTACATCCATTTGGTGGACTTTCCAACCATTTTGAGTTGCTAGGGCAAAGAGTGTCCAGATGGTAGCCCATTTTGCTGTGGGGGCAAAAGTCTCCTCATAATCGACCCCTTCCTTCTATGCAAAACCTTTTGCCACAAGCCTAACTTTGTGCATGTCAAGTGAGCCATCAGCTTTATACTTGTTCTTGTAGACCCACTTGCAGCCAATTGGTTTGGTTCCTAATGGAGGATCAACCAGCTTCCAAGTGTCGTTCTTTATGAGGG
>APFE030946674.1:67182-128963 GCA_000404065.3 Pinus taeda | reverse complement strand
CTTCAATAATTCAGCAGAGAGAAATAGTACAATAAATCTGATTTATATCAGTAGTAGCAAACCCTAGATCAGCAGCATTAGCATGAGCGGCTTCATCATCAAACTAGGGCAGACGATATCTCACAAACCTACCGTCAGATCGGCATGATTCCACCACCAAAAGTTGCAGCTTCCAGAGGAGGTTCAGATGAACCTACAATGCAGTTCAGATGAGGAGATCTTTTAGTCCACACAGGTCAAACTTTACTTCTGCAGTTGCAGCTTCAGTTTCAACAGCTTCCTTCAAACTAGGGCAGTTGATATCTTGCAAACTGTCCGTCGGATTGACTTGATTCCACCACCAAAAGTTGCAGCTTTCAGAGGAGGTTCAGATGAACCTACAACACAGTTCATATGAGGAGATCTTCTAGTCCACGCAGGTCAAACTTTACTTCTGTAGTTGCAGCTTCAGTTTCAGCAGCTTCCTTCAAACTAGGGCAGTCGATATCTTGCAAACCGCTTGAATCCACCACCAAAAGTTGCGGCTTTTAGAGGAGATCCAGATGGACCCACATCGCAGTTCTAAGGAGATCTGATGGTCAATGCTGGTCAAACTTTGGATCTGCGATTGCAGCTTCAGGTTCAACAACTTCCGGCTTCACATGTGTGAGAGAGAGACCCTTTTCTGCGCAGTAGAGAAGAGACTCTTTTCTGCGCAATAGAGAGAGATGTGATGAGATGAGTGAGTCCAAATGAGGAAAAGTCCTCCAATATTTATACACAACGTTGGTGTTTGAATAGATGCGATTGCTGGGCTTCTGAGCCTACATGAGTTGTAGGTCAGCTTGATAATAATTCCATAATTAAAATAAATTCATATCTCCATGCGTACTTATCGGAATTGGATGATCTTTATGTCAATCCTACACCTCTCGACGAGAGGAATCTAATAAAAATATTATCAGCCATGAATAAGATGACCCACATGAAGTTTTTCCCTGGTTGCCAATTTTAACACTCCCTCTCAACTAGGGAGAACTTCATTGGCAATCTGTCTATCGGTTATTACTATTCATCCATCAAATGAACTGCCCTGTACAACCTGACCCTTGCCCTGCTCTGCCCTATTATCCTTGTTCTGCTTTGTCTTGTTCTGCCCTATACTGTTTTGTACTGTTCTGGTCTGCTCTTGCATTGTTCTGTTCTGCTCTGATTTTGTCCAAATTATGAAGAAGAAGAAATGATCAAGGATGTATCGTACTGACTCAAATTCAGTCTCAGAGTATGTACCATTGGTCGCAGACCAGTCTCAACCAACGCGAAGTCAACGTCATAGTGAGTACCAACTCCATTGGTCCCAGACTAGTATCATCCTCCACTAGCTCAAAGTCAGTTTTAGAGTGCGTACCACTGGTTCTAGACTAGTCTCAACCGACCCGAAGTCAGCGTCATAGTAAGTACCACTCCTACCACTAGTCCCAGACCAGTATCACAGTCTCAGAGAGTGTACCACTGGTCCCAGACCAGCCTCAACCAACCCGAAGTCAGCGTCATAGTATGTACCACTCTCACTGGTCCCAGACCAGTACTGCACTGACACGAAGTCAGTCTCAGAGTATGTACCACTGGTCCCAGACCAGTCTCAACCGACCCGAAGTCAGTGTCATAGTATGGTACAACTCCTACCACTGGTCCTAGACCAGTATCATTGATCCCAGATCAATGGAGGTCATCCTAGTGTACGAAGTACAGTAGGTACAACGATGCGTCCATTGGTACTACTATGGTCCCTAACTTCATTTCCCTGCTCGTTGATCAGATGAAAGGTACTTCCCATGAGTCCTAGACTACATGGGTAGGATGCTTCGACAAGAGAACTAATTAATCCTCTCCTCACAGGAGAACACATCAATCCTGCTACAATCGCCATGGAGAACACATCAATCCAGGCCGCCATGGAGAACACATCAATCCAGGCCTCACAAGAGAACACATCAATCTTGTTAGAGTTGCCATGGAGAACACATCAATCCAGGCCTCACAGGAGAACACATCAATCCTGCTACAGTTGCCATGGAGAACACATCAATCTAGGCCTTGCAGGAGAATACATCAATCCTGCTACAGTCGCCATGGAGAACACATCAATCCAGGCCTCACAGGGGAACATATCATCGTGCTACACAGGAGAGCAAATCATCTTGTTCAACAAGAGAGCGAATCATCTTGTCCCACAAGAGAGCGAATCATCTTGTTCCAGTGCACACCACCGGGGGAGGGTGAGTCACCCTGTGGTCGTATGTTGCTCCAGTAAGAACCACAAGTCCTCAGAGCTCCCGGAGCTCAATGTATGCAACATGCAGGACCCTTGTACAAGGATTTCTTGACGACTCCAAGTCGTTTGGGAAAATCACAGATTAGATCTTTCCTCGGGGCTTTGACAAGGTGTATTGACCTGTACATCATCTTAATGCGATGGAGTCTCCTTGCTCATCGACTTACCATATCCCAGATGATGTCTATTTGCTGGAGCAATCGACGAATACGGGATTCCTCAATAATCTAATCCCACCTCTGGTTGTTATAGAGAATCACAGTGGTATGTGTTCAAACAGCTCATTGAAGAGCTTTCCCAACCAAGCAGCTTCATATGAGATCATACTCCTAGATATGTATCTAGTCTCGGCGATGCTTATGGCAACTGACTTCTGCTTCTTGTTCATCCATTATATCGAAGCAAAATCCAAAGAGAAACAACACTAAAAGTGCTCCAGTGATCCTCCACACTACTTGCCTAATCATCATTCGAATAATCATGCAGTTTCATATTTCCGACAGTGTATCTCAATCCATGAGAGATTGTGTCCTGAAGATATATCAGAAGATTCTTAGCACCAATCTACTGAATCTCAACCAAATATGAGCTCACAATGCTAACTCCAAAACATATGTTCGAATGGAGGTTCACCAGGAACATCAATGCGATGAGTTTTTTTGAAACTCAGAGGCATTTCCCAAATCTGGTCCAACATCTCTACCATATAACTTCTGAATGTTAATATCCTCGAGGTAGTCACAAGCTTGCAGTCCATCATACCAAATCTTTTCAAAATCTTCACCACATATTTTCCTTGAGATAGGAAAATTTCCCTTGGCTTCTGCCACACTTCAAGTCCTTGGTTTTTCATTTCAAATTCAGAAGCCAACTCCCTCTTACATTTGTGAATGAGAGGGTATGCACCTCTTAGAAAGAGGTCATCCATGTACAGCACCAGTCTGAGAGGTTTGTCATCTTCAACCTTAAAGTAAAGGTTAGGATCGGCTTCACTCCTAGTGAATCCCAACTTCATCAAGTAGCTATCGATCCTCTCATACCATGCTCGGGGTGCTTGCTTCAGCCCATAGAGAAACCCTTTGATCAAATCTTCTTTTATCTTCAATAATTCAACAGAGAGAAATAGTACAATAAATCTGATTTATATTAGCAGTAGCAAACCCTAGATCCGCAACATCAACATGAGCGGCTTCATCATCAAACTAGGGCAGACGATATCTTACAAACCGACTGTCGGATCGGCATGATTCCACCACCAAAAGTTGCGGCTTCCAGAGGAGGTTCAGATGAACCTACAGCGCAATTCAGATGAGGAGATTTTCTAGTCCACACAAGTCAAATTTTACTTCTACAGTTGCAGCTTCAGTTTCAACAACTTCCTTCAAACTAGGGCAGTCAATATCTTGCAAACCGTTCGTCGGATTAACTTGATTCGACCACCAAAAGTTGTGGCTTTCAGAGGAGGTTCAGATGAACCTACAATGCAGTTCAGATGAGGAGATCTTCTAGTCCATGCAGGTCAAACTTTACTTCTGCAGTTGCAGCTTCAGTGTCAGCAACTTCCTTCAAACTAGGGTAGTCGATATCTTGCAAACCGTCCGTCGGATTGATTTGATTCCACCACCAAAAGTTGCGGCTTTCAGAGGAGATCCAGATGGACCTACAGTGCAGTTCTAAGGAGGAGATCTCATGGTCAATGCTGGTCAAACTTTGGATCTGCAGTTGCAGCTTCAGGTTCAACAGCTTCCGGCTTCACATGTGTGAGAGAGATACCCTTTTCTGCGCAGTAGAGAGAGAGAGAGATGTGATGAGATGAGGGAGTCCAAATGAGGAAAAGTCCTCCTATATTTATACACAACGCTGGTGTTTGAATACTTATCGGAATCAGATGATCTTTATATCAATCCTACACCTCTCGACGAGAGGAATCTAATAAAAATATTATTAGCCATGAATAAGATGACCCACATGAAGTTTTGCCTTGGTTGCCAATTTTAACATACATTTTTCAGAAATTTCCTGTTTAAGCCATAGTTTTGTAGAAACTATTGTGGCCAATACAAGAAGTATTTTGAGAAATTGGAGGAGGTTTTTGTTCCTAAAAGGCCAATCTACAAAAACCTATCTCACTTTGTACACAGGTATTACAAAAGTGAAATAAATGCATATCTTTACAGCCTATTTTTTTGGACTGTGTAAAATCCTGTTTTAGACATTATTTTGCAGAGAATGTTGTGAACAACAGGAGCCGAATTTTGGGAAACTGGGAGAGGTTTATCTCAAAAACATTCTTATCTACAATAACCTCTTTCACTTTTTACATATCTAATTCGAATTGAGATATACAAAGGTATCAGTGGACCTTAATTTTGCAGAATTGCTAGGGTAGATTACACAAATAAAGGATGCAGTTAGTGACTTGGATGCCTCATCATCAATTAAGAGTTGCTGTCAAATTCGACTTTCTCTTCTTTGTCACCCTCAATCGATAAATATAGTGCCAAATAAATTCATTAGTTTTGAGTGTCCTTTATTTTAGTTTTATTAATGTAAAACAGTTTGAGATATTTGTAAACCAATCTTGATATTTTTTCAAGATATTTCAGTTTAGAAATTGTATAAATACTTCTTCATTTGAAGTATTTTGTGTGGATTCAAAGACATTTATGTAGACTTTTATCTAAAATCAAAGTGTTATTGTATCAAGACTAGATTGGCTTGCTGGATCATGGAATAAAGTTCAGACATTTTACAGGATTCTTGTGTAAAGCAAAAATGAAATAAGTATTCTCTCATGTGTATTGTTTTTCCTTATGTTTATTAATAATCATATGTGTTTCTATGAAATCTGAATGGTAAACTAGGAATGATATTTTAGAACTTGCTTTAATGCACTCTATTTTGACTGTTTGCCTTCTTAATGTTTTATGCTAAACTATCTTAGTTAGGGAATTCGTAAATGCTCCCTTACTTCCACCCTCTATTCCTCATTCTGATCCCGATTTAAGGATTCTTCACTGTCGTTTTACCTTGGTTAGAATCATTCCATCCATCAGCCCTTTGAAGATTTGCCTTTTGCTTCGCTAGCCTACCCTGTGAACACTCCCTTTAATGATCTGATCCAGTTATGCTATCCTTTTATTGACTCCATAGCTCAATGGCTTGAAGAAACTAGCTCTATCCATCTATTCCTAGAATTCCACCACCCAATCAAGATCAAAACCTTATGAACACCAAGAACTAGCCTAAAATCCCACCCAAACAATGTTAAATTATAAAGAGAGAGCCCTCTTTGGACTTTGGTTGGCTAGAACCTAAGTCTGAAGATTGGTTTGTGGTTACCTCGGAAATTGCTTTCTTTAACCTTGAGAAATTTCTGAGTGATAACAGACCTCATCCTTGGTCTTTAAGAAGTAGATCCAGGTTTTTCTGGAATGGTCATCAATAAAGGTGACGAAATACTCGCCATCACTAAGAGCTCTGGTGGACATAGGGTCGCAAATATCTGCGTGTATCAATCCCAACACGCCATTGGCTCTGCTGTCACTTCTGGGAAACACTGCTTTTGCGTACCTCCCAAGTACACATCATCGACATACATCATTGTGCTCGGTGCTGAGAGCTGGAACTGTTGTTACAATCTCTCTAAGCATCCGAAGTGCTCCATGGTGCAAGCGTCCCATCCCTGTGTGCCATATTTCGTTCAACGCCTTCCTACTGTTGTTATCACTGCCTATAAGTGCCATTGAAGAATTGATCTGCAATTTATATAGCCTTTTGCTTCGAGCTCCGAGTTGTCTCACCTTCTTCCAGCTAGGATGCTTGACATATACTTTCTTGCCCACAGAGTATCCATCTTACCCCTTGTCTTATAACTAGGATACTGAAATTAGGTTCATAACAATTCTGGCACATGCAGTACATTCGTGGCGATAGTGCTGGTTCCTACTTCCGTTTGAAAATCTATGGTGCCTCTCCCTATTGGAGTATACTTAGTTTTGTTTCCCATAGTGAACTGGAAGTCCATTTGCTCCTCTTGATAGCTCAAGAAATATTCCCTTAGTCCAGTCATGTGCGTTGAAACTCCGCTATTAGTATACCAGACACCAGTTGATGCCGATCCTGATAGAGACGCAAACTCATCTTCCAATCTGGAAGATAATTCCGAGGCTTCTTGACTAACCATAATTTCCTGTGCTATTTTTCCTTTCCAACACTGAATTCGTAGATGCAAAATATATGTCCTGCTCTGCATGGAAATTGTTGGCTGCTCCCTCTGCCTTTGACAAATCTCAATCCAGAAAATTTTATTCTCTGTCGACTCACTTAGAGAATTAATTTTCCACGAAAATTTGCCCACCTAACGAATGGATTGCGCACCCTGTTTGGGGTTTCGAACTACTGCCTACGCAGTGCTTTCGAAATCCTTCTTCCATCTACAACCGAGCTCTTCTTGCTTAACCTGGCTCTGCTACCATGTGAAAATTCGTTGTCTTGAATTTTATTGCGGCAATGTATATACTTTCTTCTATTTGTTAAATTGATTAAACAAATTCTTTGCAGTTTTCTACGGCAAATATCGAAACATATACATTGCAACCTACACAAATAAAATTTTGTGGAAAATAAAAGAAAAGAAAAATACTAGCACATATATAACCATAATGATGCAATGATTTTTGGACAATCCTCCTTGGAAATATGGGAAAACTGATGCAACAGATGAGGTTTTCTTTTGTTAATCTTCAACAATAATTTGTGTACAAGATATAGATAGCCAAAATAGAGGAAGACTCACTGAGAGAAATATACGAGAAATATACTGATGAATTTCTCACACTCCACAGTGATTTTCTGACCTCGAAGAGGACCTTTTGCGCTTTGACTGTCCCACTACGTCACCCCCTGCACAGTGACTGCGTAGTGCCTGCATCACTCCTCTGTGCTGATGAATTGCGTCCCTCCTCTGTGTTGTCCCTTACAAATTTGTCCTACACTCTCAGACTATTGCTGATGGCCTCCCTCTCCCACTTGCAACTCACTCTCTGACTTGATTTTCTCTTGTCGAACTTCAACCACTGAGAAAATCGATGTGCTTGAGCAACTAAGTATCTGCCTTGGTGTGTTTTCCAACTACCCATTGACTCCTTCTTATAACCTTCTGTTGGAGCACCAAGTACCAAGATTAAAATATAATTGATGGCTTAGATTAATTCCTTGTCGATTCATGTGAGTTTTTAGATGATTCTCACCACATCTCAATTAATACTGATTAATTAACCATATTCTCTAAGTTTAGACTTAGGAAATAATTAAAAAATTGGTTAATAATCTATTTGAGACACTTCTGGGTGGTATTTTCAGAAATGATTTCTGGGTTTTGGAGAACTTCTTGCCTCTCCACAAAGTTTCATGGCTAGAACACATCTGATGCTACAAAAACTAACATCTTCTCCTCTACGAGCTCCCTTTTCCTGCAACACACAACCCTTAAAACAGACCCTAAGACCATCCTCAAATAGTCTCGACCTTCTTTCCTTGGCTGTGGCCGCCACAGGGAATTCTGCCCACATGGGCACTCCAAAACAGACCCAAACATCCCTCTTCTTCTGCGGCTAGGACCTGCAATGAACTCGCACCACATTTGGGAGGTAAAACTTCTCCAAAAGACTCCTGCTTGCCTCCATGCTAGGTTCCTTAGAGTTGCTGCTTTCCCTCAGAGAAATTTGCACCATGTTGAAATTTGGTACCGGAGGACAGGTGGTTCCCTTAGGCTTTGATCTTTGGCCTAGGGAAAAGTGTCCAAAAGATTTTAATTTTTCTCCTAAAGTGACTTTATAATTTTTATAAAGTTAAAATCTAATTTAAAAGTGACTTTAAGTGATAAAGTTACTAAGTCTAATTTTAAAGTGACTTTTATAAAGTCAATGAAAAATTAGAAAGGAAAAGTGACTTTGGAAATAAATGACTAAGTGGGTCTTTATTAAAGTGGGTGAATTAAAAAATAGAAAGTGAGATTTAAATGTGCATTTAATCTCAGCCATTGATCTAAATCTATTTCAGCCATTGGATTTAGAGATCACCCAAAAGTCACTTGGATCACCCAAAAGTCACTTGGAGTTATATTAAAGGAGGAAAAGGAGGAAAAGATCATTCATTCTTTCATGAGCAGATTGGGAGAAGGAGAGCAAGAGAGCAAGGGAGATTTCTGGACAAGAAGGAGAAAGAGGCAGCAGTTTGGCACACATACCAGGCAGCTCTTCAGCAAAATCAGAACAGCAGAAAGACAAGCAGAACAGCAGCAAGAACAAGCAGAAAAAGCTGATTTTTTTGTTGAAAGCTGAGAAGTTTCCAGGTGGTCTGTTGGGCTGAAAACGGATAAGTTTGCTTGCTGAAAAAATTATTTTGCTGTAATTTTTTGCTGAAATTTTCTTGCTGTAAAAAGACATTTGTCAGAAATAAAGAAGAGCTCTCAAACTGGTTTTCCCCAAGAGTTGTAGGGGGTTTTTCCAGGGTCACGTTGACCAAAAATATCAGTGTTTTAATGTGTTTTAATGGCTTTTTATTACTGCTGATTTTTATTTCTGCAATTTCCAGCATTCTGTAAATTTTCCAGAATTTGTGTTTTCAGCAAAATTTATTTTTTCCAGCGTGTTGAATGTATGGTTATGGGAAAGGGCATTTAACTACATGGGAGAAATAAGGAGAAACTGAAAACCGAGGTGGGAAAACAAAAATTTTTATATGCTTGAACCTTTTTCTTCTTGATATGTCCTTCTATCTAGAGAGTTTGAGGAGTGGTAATTTCTTCCAATGCTTTACACGATATGATCAGATTTGTTTCTTGATGCTCGATGTGATCTTTCACTTCTTGAACATTTTTCTTCTTGATATGTCCTTCTATCTTGATAGTTTGAGGAGTGGTAATTCCAGCCAATGCATTACAAGATATGGTTGGATTCATTTCTTCTTTATCCGATGTGATCTTTCACTTCTTGAACCTTTTTCTTCTTGATATGTCCTTCTATCTTGAGAGTTTGAGTGGTAATTCTTGCCAATGTTTTACAAGATATGGTCGGATTCATTTCTTCTTTCTTTGGGGTTGGATCATGGCGTATATCCTCTTCTTTTGATGTTTCTTGATCATTTTCTTCCTCCTCTTCATACTCTATGTAAAATAATTTCTTCTCAACACACTTATGACCTTTAGTGCATTTGCTATCACAATTGTAACAAGGCCCTTTTTCTCTTTTTTCTTCCAATTGTTGTGGTGTAAACCTTGTAGGTTGTGGAAGGCTAGGAGAATAAACACTTCCATAATTATAGTCACGAGTGGTGGGATTCCTTGTTTCCATAATTTCGCTTTCAAATTTTCTTGCCCGCCTGAATGCCTTCTTTAATGAATCAGGTTCCCAAAGACGAACCTCATGTTGAATGTTATCCTTTAAAGTACCTATGAAGACATCAACCCTTTGCTTCTCTGGAATATCATTTACCCTTATATCCAATTTTTGAAAGTCCTCAATGTGCTTTGTGATTGAACACTTTTGTTTAAGATTTATCAATTGGTTAAAGAAGGTGTTTCTCTTTGTATCCTCATAATGTGCTATCATTTCCTCCGTGAAAATTGACCATGTAACAAGTTGTTTGCGAGAACAAAGCCCTTTATACAATAAAAATTGATCCGGTTCTAAATATGAAGATGCAGTACGTACCTTTTGTAACAGTTGCACCTCATGTAGATCAAAATATTGCTCCATTTGTAATATCCAATTTACTAGATCCTTGCCATCAAACTTCCTAATATCGCCTTTTCTTGATTTTAGGAGCTCGATCTTGAAACAACTATAACTTTGTAATTTCAGCTCTTCCAGTTCTAAAATTGTGACCTGCAATAGCCCTCCATGTCTTCATTCCAATGCCACCAGTCTAATCAAAATTGGATTCTCCAAGAAAGAGTTATGCACAATGTCCCAATATGACATGATTATATACCTTTTCAGAAGAGGAAAATTGTATGAAGTGCCACGTGTCACTGTTTTGACTTTTGGATCTAAAAAATATACACAAGAAACTACAATTCGTCCTCTTTCTGCAACTTCTAATGAAATTTCAATCTTATGCTCAGATAGACAGTTATGACGATTTTCCCAAGGTGACATTTTTGGAATGTAATTTGGGGGTCTACAAACACCCTAACTTCCTCAGACTATATATCCGAAACTATAGAGAGACAACATTTGAAATTCGGAACCGAGGTTCAGACCGATTTCTTCTCAAATGGGTTTTTGTTTTAGCTTCTGAAACTTCATAGCGAAAGAGTTATAGCGAAAATCCCACGATGACCTATTTTAGTTGAAATTTTGAAGCTTGCAAAAACCCTAAATTCCTTAGATCATATCTCCACAAATATAGTGGGACAAGCTCTGACATTTGGACCCGAAGTTTAGAACGATTTCGTCTAAAATGGGTTTTTTTTGTAGCTTCTGAAATGTCACAAAAAAAACGTTATAGCGAAAATTCCACGATGACCTATTTGGAGCAGCAAAACCCTAAAATCCAAAGCTCTGATACCAAATGTTATGAAACCAGCTCACAAAAAGATAGAAAAGATAGATCAACACCTTAGAAATAAGCCTCTTCGAGGGGGAAACCTCCTTTACATTACACAAATGAACTATTCTTGGATGATACAAATGACAAGACTCCTTTCTATATATAGGAGTCTTAAGGGGTCATAATATAATCAGAGCCGAACATAACAATAATAATGTAAGGACACAATAATAACAATAGTGGGCTTCTATGGGGCACAATAATAACAATATGGGGACTGCATGGGTACAATAATATAATAAGGGGGTTGTACTAATAACAATAAGGGGTTACACTAGTAGTATAGGGGCCTAAGAAAGACTTCTTGTATGCAAAGCACTCATTCGTTTAGAATTGTAGTTTTCAAACATAACCAAATGAATTCTCACCCAATTCTTTTCTTTTACATTTACTTTATTGCAACTGAGTCTTACTGTGTACTGTCACATCCCCCAACGGATAGTTATATAAACAAATCAACTATTACCTTTTCATACTAATGCCAAACATGTTACCCTGCAACTGCCCATGCATATCAACCACATGTTCCAAATATCAAGACAATCATATCTATCAATTTTTTAAATCAACCTTTACCAAGACTAACAATAATGTCATAATCCATAGTCAACTCATAATCATTAGACATAATGCTACAACTGTCACCTATTACACTCAAGTACATGTCAGCTGTATCAACACATATATGTTAGTGTAACCATATCAAAACAAGATTATTCCTTCATGCAAGCTTATATATAAAAACTCATATCATGCAACCAATCAAACATCCAAACAACAAATAGGTGACATAATAGACACCAAACACTCTAACACCAAGTAGAGGACATAAGCAAGATCATAACTTAATGTATATCAGGGGAGGCCATCTTGTCTGCACAATCAAGCTAGATTAGCACGGTGTAACTTCACAACATATCAACTCAAACATAAATAAGGTCATGATATCCATAATAGTCAATAGCTAACATGTTCACATTACAAACTCATAACAATTATCATTCATACAAAATAATCACATCTGCATCGTCAATCTAGATTTGTATGACATAATATGACAACATATTAACTCATACCTGAATGTCATAACCCTAACCATTTGCATAGACCAATCCAAATTAGTATGATACATATAACATCAAGATCTTAATGTAATAACCTTAATCATCAAGTTATTAGCATAGAACAACAATAAGTTATAAATCATGCTCATCAACAACACATAACCTAATCACCAAGCTAACTATCATATAACAACAACAAGTTAACCTATAACATACTCATCAACAACATATAACCTAATCATCAAGTTACCTAACCTTAAACAACAATAGCAATGCATACAACCACAAGTTACTATCATTCATGACTATCTGACACATGCGCATATGATTACACTAATCAACTAGCATCTATCATGTATGTAACCACACAACAATAAAATGACAAACGTGTATATAACCTTAATGCAAATAACAATCCATTAACTAACATACCTGCATGCCAAACATATAATACCTATATGATGAACTTCTCTTACCCCAAATTATAATGTCACAACCTCATTCTGATGATTTGCATCTCTTGCTCTATCTCAGCCAACACATTAGCATCATAACATACCAATATCATCATGATGACCTAATTGCATACAATGACCTCACAATACATGTTTGACCTACCATACATGCATAACCATAACCATGACATTGCATGCATAAAAAATGCATATGCATTAATCACAAACACATCCCAATAACAACATGATCGACCTTCACATGGCGACATCACTATCACCATGATCAACACCATGCAAATGCAACAAGCACATTGTCCACAAACATAAAAAAACACATGCAACTCACGTGCATGCATGACAAACACGCCGCCCATCTAGTCTGAGGGGTGAATCATGCTCTGATACCACTATGTGATATCAGATATCACACAAAGAGACCGTAAACCATATACCACCCAAAGAGAATGAAACCACGCTCTGATACCACTCTATAACACCCTCCTCCCACATCTACCCAAGTAACCGACCAACTGGGGTAAACATGTGACGAGAAGTTACTATGATATGATTCGACTCCCTATGTGTTAGTTAAGGAAGTGGAACTGACGAAAACACACCATACAAACCTTCAACATCAACAAGAGGACTCCTAGGAACCATCCCAACCATTTAGGTAACCAGCCCCTAGGTCCCATTGAATTTTTAGACCATTAAACCCCCAGATGCTCCCTTGATATGGACAAGCATGCATCAAGGAGGCTCCACATGCTCCCACAACATGGGTATGCATGCGTCCAGGGACTTTTCGGCCCAGTGTTGTGCCTGTGTCTCCAGGATTCGAGCCACTTCTTCAGGCCTAGAGCCCAGGTCACTTCCTAGAACTAAATGGCACTTTCAAAATTGAAAGATAACAATAGAACAATTATACAAATGCAATTACTTGAACAAGGGATTAACCAGACCCCTACTAACTATGACAAGCATTTCGTCAAACACGTCACAAATATGTAATCTACAAGTTTAAACAAGATATCTGAACATATGGTTTCCTACTCATCTGAGAATCGTTAAGAAGCATTGATGCCTCGACACATTAGCTGCAGTTTCATCCATTAGGCCATAGATACATTGTTCATTCATTTACAAGTAAAAACATGATGAGAGTCATACATAGGTATTATCATAATACATTTTCATAACCAACATAATAACAACAAAAATACCAAGGAAACAACAACCATATAAACCACATTTAAACCAATATAATACTCATGAATTAACAAGGAGAAATAACATCTTATTAATAATGCAACGATCAACTTGGTGTGGGATATCCATGAACCACTCAACCATAAACATGGTTGAGCCAAATCTCTCTTCATCCAGTCACCCCCGTGCCATACTCTAAGCATGAATGTGGGATCTTGTAAAACACATCAATCAAAACCATTCAAGGCTTCGAGAGGCCAACCACCTCAACCCATCAAATAATGATTCCACCTCATGGTTGGACATCACATCCATCACTAGATTGGTCTCTACCCAAGGCTTCCAGGGCTCCAAAGCATTTGTTCCAACCAAGGATTCCAGGACTAGTACCTCAATCGACAGCGTACTCCGAGTTTCCAGAGCGTTTGTCCAACTAGGGATTCCAGGACTAGTAACTCAACCCACCAAGGGATTCCAAAGTGTTTGTCCAACCAAGGCTTCTAGGACTAATAACTCAAACCAAGCTGTTACAGGGCTTCCAGAGCATTTGTCCAACTAGGACTTCTAGGAACTAATAACTCCACTTCCAGGACTAGTAACTCAACCCACAACTTACTCCGAGCTTCCAGAGCGTTTGTTTAACCAAGGATTCTAGGACTAGTAACTCAACCCACAACTTACTCCGAGCTTCCAGAGCGTTTGTTTAACCAAGGATTCTAGGACTAGTAACTCAACCCACCAATGGCTTCCAGAGTGTTTGTCCAACCAAGGCTTCCAAGACTAATAACTCAATCCAAGTTGTTACAGGGCTTCCAGAGTGTTTGTCCAACCAGGGCTTCCAGGAACTAATAACTCCACCCAAGCTAAAGGAAACATGAGAACCAACCAGAAAAACAAAGAAATGAACCCACAACACCATGGCTATCCAAGAAACGGAAAGGCTAGGCAAGTCCATTGTCAATCTAGGCAATCCTCCATGCCAATGACCTATAATGACCAATAAACGACATGCATGCCAAAACTAATGAGGAAAACATACATGAAACTCAGTACCTGCAAGAAAAACTAGTTGTAGTTGTTGTTCCCGATGTCCTCTTGTGCTTTCCTACACTTCCTTTTCCTTCTTGCTCCAAAAATCAAAGTATGCCACACTCTCCAAGAGTGGTCCAAGAAAACTTTAAGTGTCCAAGAGTATGAAAGGGAGAGAATAGAGAGAGAGAGCTCCAAAATTGAAATGACAAAAGTTACACTAAGCAAGCCTGCCCACTGATCTTCATAAGGATTTTTATTAATGAGACCTCTATTTTTTTTTATTTTCCTCCTCACATGCAACCTGTCACCTTTCACCTTCCTTTTCTCCTAATTTCCTTTATTTCATAAATAAAATGCATAAATGCCATTTTGCCTTTCCAAAACCTTTGCCAATTTCCTTTAGCCATAATAACTGAAACGAACACCTGCTAGGATGTTTTGCCCACCATTCAGCTTGGAATACGTGTCCCATGATCGTGCTCTTATATATTTTTACATGGATTTTTAACTAGGGTTGTTACACATTATTAGATAGATTTTACAACATTTGGATACCAAGAGCGTGGCAATGAACAATGTTAGTGAGAAACAACTTGCCTCCTATTGAACACATGACATTCACTTGTTCTACAATTTGCCCAAGCCCGAGCAACACCTAGATTCACAATTTTATGCAACTTCAAGCTATATCAACACTAAGGAGGTGGTCAAGTCATGGTGGAAGGAATTGACAAAATTTCACCATAAACCGAATAATACTTACAAAAGCAAGTTCCTTAGAACAATATATCAGTACTTGATAGTTATGTGTTGTTGAGTTTGTGGAAAAAGGAATATTGGATCCTTCCCAGAAGGATGGATCTGCATGCTATATCTAATTGTCATAGAAGGGAGGATATTCAATTGGTCTCATCTATTGTCTCAACAATTGTTAATTAACATGTACAAGGAAAAAACACGCTACAAGGCAGGCAACAATAATTTTACATGTATGTCTACCTACTAGATGGAATATGTGATTGTAATGAGTACCTTGGTCTGGAATGGAAATGGACACCTAAAGAGCCTCCTATCCACATCTATTACAAAATGTTGGTAGAATGTAGCTACCGAGTATATGACAAACTTGTTGAGAACTTCTTCAAGGTATTATATCAGATGATATTTGAAGAAGAGGCCCCTTGCATGTCCCATGAGGTAATGAAGACAATGACAAAGGTAGTAGATTTGTTTGGCTCTCTAGATGGTATATACAACAGAGTGTTTGGTTGTCAGAAACCACCTCATCTCTAAAGTGGTCATGAAAGAGGTTACCTACCATCTTGTCATAGGTCTATCTTCAGTATTGCAGAGAAAGAAGAAGGCACCCTGGCCTTCCTTTCCTTCGCAGATGGGATCATATGAGATTAAGAGCTTGAAAGCCACAAAAGCTAAAGTGAAAGAACTTGAGAGCCTTCAGTTCGACACGATGAGATTCCATCGATACGATCCCAAAGGATTTTATAAGAGACATTGTGATAAGTTGCACTTTGCGTGGCCATATGAGACTTACTCCATACCAGAGGAAGAGAAGATAAAGAATTGCTACAATGCCTCTTGGTCACATGCACTGGGTAAACAGACAGGTCCTTCCATTGTAATTCCTGAGCAGAGGATTACCTAGGAAGGAAAGAAGCAAGAAGAACACACTCCAGTAAGCATCAAGTACAAAAGGAATGTTTCCTGTAATCTAGGAGAGGAGTAGAGTCGTAAGTTCAAAGTAGATCCAATCATTTTGAAAGAAGCCATGACAACAAAAAGGAGGAGAAAGCAACGGGAAGTAGAGAAGAAGCAGGAGGAGGAACAAAAGCGATAAGAAGAGTAAATGCAAAAGGAAGAGTAAGAAAGGAAATAAAAGGAAGAAATACAATCACAAGAAGAATTGAGAAAGAAGGAAGAAGAAGAAGAAAGACTGAAACAATTAGAGGAAGCATGGCATAAACAACTAGACCAGGAAAAGAACATGCAAGAGTAGGATCAAGAGTTTGCGCAAGAGATGGAGGAGAAGATCCAGGGCCAATACATGGATATTGAGCAGGTGGAGCAAACCGAAGAGGCTGACATTATGCCTATTGAGAACATGTTAGCAATCAATCTTCACTTCCCCTCACAGGTGGGCACATCCCAAGTGATGAAATGGAAATCTCTCCTTCAGACGATGATATGGTCATGGATATTTCTAACTTGACCTTTGATCAACTCAAGAATAAGATAATACAGGAAAGGAGTAAATATTTTCCTAATGACCTAGTTCATCTTGCTTTCATCTACGCATAGAAGGTGATTGTTACATAATTGCAACAACAAACTTGGCCTTTGCAGGAGCCGCAAAAGCAAACACAAACTTCTTGATGGCAGAAAACCAACAATTGGCAAATGATCTAGATGTTACAAGACAACAAATAGATCATATTCACGCTCAGAACCAACGATTGTCTTCTGCAGATTCTCACTTGAAAGAGCTTCACATAATGATATATGAAATCTGGGCATTGGGAGACACCATGAGGCAACTTTATGAAGCTATTAACACTATACATAAGTCGGTAGTGCCCTTGCATGACATGTTGAAAAGGTCGCGAGAAAATGTGAAAGCTCTAAAAAAAATCATGCAGCCATTAGTGTGATTCAAGAACACACTTGCATAGTTGGCTAGGAAAACAAGACAAGAAGCAAAATTGCAGAAGACTGAGCTCGAAATGCTCATGCAAAGCAATAAGCAACAAGCAACTCGCAACTTTTGTGGCCAACATTATAGTTGCCTATGCACGATTATACAATAGTTTGGATTCCTTGGTCAGAACACACAAGATCCCTTCTCTTGGACCATTTGCATAGACATAGGGTAGAGACATCATCGAGCATAAAATCCAAGAATACTTGGTAACTTGAAGTAGGTCATTACAAAACAAGACTTGGAGATCACCAAACAAAACATGCACAAGTATATAGATGGAATTGCTAAAGTTAATTTGAAACTATTCTTATTATGGAATGAGGCACCTAATGGCTCCAAAACCATTTACCCAAATGTTATGGAGGCCAAAGTCAGATATCAACCAAATCTTCCTGCAAAGTTTGAAGACATAGTTACACAATATAAAGCTTGGCATCAATATGTCACTACATAATTACAAGTTGAAGTTGTTGAGTTAGAGTTTCCTCAAACTTGATCTTAATGTATTAAGTTTTGGCTTATTAGGCTCTAGCCATTTTTGTTTTATATGGAGTTTGTCCTATTATATTTGAAAAATAATAAAGTGTAAATGTAAGTGGAAGTCCAAGAGTTAAATGTGGAATATGAAGAGTCATTAGTTAGTGTAAAGATAAAATAAGTCCAAGAGTCATGAGGGAAGCTTAAAGCTCACAAAGGAAGATGAAGAGTCATCCCATTTGTTATAAAAAAACTCTCATAATTTAAACAAAGGGCTTGGAACTTAAGGTTTGGAGCCTTGGCTTCTCTAATCTAGCATAGGAAGAATATCATTATTTGGATAAGCAAGTGGTGGCTTCACGTTCCACTACTAGGGCTAGTGTCATATCAATGTAATTGTATGCTTTAAACTTTCACATAATGATCAAAAGCTCTTAGAGCTGTCACACTTTCATGCATATATCGTGGATGTTGTAAGACTACTCTTTATATGTTTGCGGTATAGTTATTTCATTCACACTAATGTTAATGAACCATTTCATTTACTTTTGTATGTATCTTGTTGAATGTGTGTTGTTTATGCCATCACGATCATTGTTATATTGTGAACTATTTTGAAGGTTAGCTAACAATTCTTTTACATGTGCTCGTGTGTCTATTTTAAGATAGTACTATTACTTTCTTTCAAGGGGCTCACTCTTTTCCCCTTTGGTGTGAAAGAACCTTTTATACATTGCAATTGTTATCTTACAAAGTTCACACACTCGCTCTCACCAAAGCTATGCATATGTCATCTTATGTGTTCATTACAGCCAAGGCATATCTTTGAGAACATCGATTTGACAACCAATCATATTCTTGTTGGGGCTCTTATTCCGGTGTAAAGTCTATTGAGATTTCACATCATAGAGACCCTTTCCTTGTTGTCGACACATTCAACAACATCAAGACACCATAAATCTTATAGTCTATAATCCAATGTTTTTGTAAAATCTTCTATCAGTAACACAAACATTAACCCTCAAATAAAAAAATAAAATAATATAACATATATTAAATAATTAAAAATATTGCATATCAATAAATTTAACCTCTTCGTTAATAAATCCAAGTTTAAAATAAATCTAAACTTATAATATATAATAATAAACATTTTATTAAGTTAAAATTCACTTGTTAAAAAAAAAGCCACTCATTCAAAAAAACTTTGAAAGCAAACAAACCATTACAACTAAAACCACGTCATTTTCAACAGTAAATAAAGACCACAAACCCGCTCAACGAAAAGTGTTAAAAGAGCACAAACTGTTACACTGTAAAAGCTATAGCAAAATCTTGCTCGATCATGGTTTTCTCTGAATTTCCGTGGTCCTGGTAAACTCTCGAACGCACAGAAGAACTTACAGAGGGTTTACTTCGTAGCAATAAGCAAAACTGTACTCGAAACCCTTAGATTGTCTGAGCGCTAGAGGTCTATTGTTTGAATACCTGCAATGTCTTCCAGCAGCGGGCTCACATTTAAGCTCCATCCGCTGGTAATTGTAAACATTTCGGACCATCACACGAGGCTCAAGGCGCAGAGTGTTGCACAGGGCGGAAACGTCCCTAGGGTTTTCGGATGCGTTATTGGCGTCCAGCGCGGTCGTGTTGTGGAAATCTTTAACAGTTTCGAGTTGATGTACGATGCCTCTACGCACATTCTGGACCGTGCCTTCCTCGATAAGAAACACGAGCAGTGTATGTTCTATAAAGATCTTTATTCGCGGTCTCCTGTTATTGTTGTTTTTATCTCTTAATTCAAGTATTATCATAGTATTAGCGATATTTGATCAGTTACAGATCCTTTCTTTGGATGCAAATTTCAACAATCATGTGAACCATTGAAAATTTAACGAGCAGCGTATATTCTTTAAAGAATTTTATTTGCAGGTTGTTGTTGTTTTTAGCCGGCAATCTAAATATCTTCAGAGCGTTTTCTCTCAATCGTAGTAAGAAATATATTTCATATTAAAATCTGCGTTTGGAGCACAGCCATACAACAAAGTTTACAAAATTGATCAGACTGTTCTTATCATCTCCCTAAATTCAAAGAAGAGCTATACTAAATTTACTGCATTACTAGAGTCTCTATTGGTAAATATATACTAAAAAGTGCCTACTATCTTGCAGGGTTTTGTATACATTCCATTTCTTAGTATCTAGAGTAACAGTAACTCCATGAAGTTCTTCCCTATCATGAACAGTGACGGACTGCCTATGACTTAGGGTCAATTCAAGGTCCTGGATTTGCTGGCGCAGACTAGCAATCTCATCCTCAGATCCTTGAATCAGAGTTCTGTGATCAGTCATGATGTCCATTGTTGCAGCTAAGCTAGAGACCATCTGATTGTACCTTTATTGCAGTTGAAGAATATCATTCTGCATTTGTTGCAGTTGTGCCCCCAGATGTTTCATAGTTGCTTCTCCATTGCGATTGGAGTTGGCCATCGTTGCCTCAAATTCACGACCTTTCCCTTGTTGTCGTAACCACCCCAAGCTCCCTCGAAGGTATTCGTGGCACCGAGCTGTTTGATCTTGAACTTCTCTCGAAACTGACCACAGACGGAGTACGCAGATCTATTATCATTTTCCCTAAAGCACAGCCCATGCAGAGCTTGTGGGAACGTGGATTGCGCAATTCTAATTTCAGTCTTCCTTCCCCAAACCATAGTCACAAATAGAAACAGCCAGACATTGGTAAATTCATCCCCTAAATTAAAGGAGTTATTGAAGCCATTGTACACATACCTGTTCATCTGATACCTTTATCTCTCATGTCATACTATAGCAAATGCGCAGTTATGATTTCTCTTCCCTTAATTGCTGATTGAAAATTTAACACTGCTTGAACTCCATCATCCAACTAAAACAATGATTGGGGAGGTGGTGCTGCAACCACCAATTTTAAAACATCCCTCCTGGAACCATGCATATCCCACATTGATACATGATGAGTAATTGCTTGGAATTGAAATTGAACTCCTGTAGAATTGACATCGCTTTGCCACCTGATACAGACTGATCTCCATTCACTAAGCAATTCATAACTAACTGGATGGATGATCTTGGAGATCTCATGCTAGTCTCCTCCACACTCATACGTGATGCTTAATGACCTTATGGTCTGCTTGATCTTTCTTGGCCTGATGTGCCTGCCTCTCCCTGCCGACCCAAGGGTAATTTTGAGAGCACTCCTTGAGGTAGAGATGCTTCCTATACCCTTAACTTTTGCATGACACATTTGCCTTTTCTTTGCAACTTGTGGCCAACACCTAAGGTGGTTCAATTCACTTAAAACCATAATCCTCTTCATTAAGGAAGGGAATAATATCCCTCTTGTCCATTAAGCAACAAGGCTCCAATGGCAATTTCAGTTCCATTATTGGCCATTCGATCTGTGGCTTGATTATTTTGTCTTAACATATGAATCATAAAATAGGAATAAACCTTATTTAGAAGTTTTTTGCTTCTTTTGAGGATGCCATTCAATTTTACATCTCTTGCGAGTGTGCCAAATACTAGATGACATATTGGATCCCTAGAGTCCCCCATGATGATCAAATTATTAATATTATGGGCCTGAGCTTGAATTAAACCTCGCAAGAGAGCATATGCTTCAGCTTGGTGTTGTTCGTGCCATTTCTCAGACCACATCTAGGATATTTCAACTTGTCCTTTGGGGCAAATAATCAACCCCCTTGGCACCTACCATTTCTTAAACATGTTTAGAGCATAACCAATAGTTTGATGAATTGAATACTTTTTTGGATGCAAATTTTGATAATCCCATTAATCATTGCAAACTTAAGCCTTCTAGGTATGCTTTAGACAAACATTTAACTTCGTATTAGAGTTGCAATGGCTTTGGATTGCGTTGTGCTAAAATTTAGGCCCCAAAATGATTTTATTTCAGTTTTGCACGTTTAAAGGATCTCACCTTTTTTTTGTGAAGAAAAATTGTAATTTTATTCAACTTGAAAACAAGGAACACAATATTCTGTAGATGCTTGAAAGCAGTTGACCATGTCAGCCTTTCGACTGATGCACAACAAAGAAGAAACTAAAATAAAAATTTGCATAATTTTGTCGGGTTAAGTGTGATAAAAATCACTTAGCTTCCCCTTTTTTTCCTTTATTTTTCTCCACCTTTCGTCAGACTTCTTGATTGGGAGCAACTATTAGTATTGCCATTTGGTTGCCATCTACCTTTGGGGAGACTTCTTTGTTTGAGTCCGAGCTCTTAGATATATGGGATCTATTGGTGCCCCCCAATTCCTTTTTAGTGGGTGTTTTCACATTCTACTGCTTTGATACTACGATCTCTGTTGATTTGGTACCATGTTGGCTAAGAGTCACCGTAGTCTGTTCCTAATTGATCCCCCACTCCGCCATTTGATTGGCTACTTGGTTGTGTTTGTGCGTCTGTATTTGGAATATTTCCCTCGAGCTATTCATTTTTGTCTTCTGAAATAATAGGAAGTTGCCATCTCCTTGGCTTAGGGACCCACCTCTTGTTCTATTTTGGGGCCTTTCTTGCTTGTGGGCAGGTATTTTGCAAGTGACCCATTTGAAAACAAGCTCGACATTTGAATGTCGTATTCTCATAATCTAACTGGTGTGTCCACTGAAAGTTTTCATGTTTTAAAAGAAGACAATAAGGAAGACCTTTGTTGAGGTCGATTTCTACACGTATCTTGGCAAATGTAAATATTCCTTTTGTTGTTTTATCCAGGTCAATTGTTTTGAATTTGCCCAAAGTGTTTCCGATGTCCTCCAAGATTAGATGGTGCTAGAATGGAAGAGGGAGCTTTGGCAACCTTACCTAGACTAGCATTGTTGTTATCACCATGGTTGTTGCATCAAACTCAGGGAACCATGGAGTAACAAAAAGCCCTGCTTTACCCCAAAACCATGGTCCTTCGTTTAGAACATTTTGTGAAAATTCCTAAATCTAGAATCCCTACTATAGCAAACTGATGTTACTTCTCTTACTTGTTAGTCTATACAAGTTATTTATTGTGTTCTACAGTAAATATTAAAGTAAATACAACTGCAACATTCACTATTTAAAATAATATGCCGAAACAAGAAACTGAACATGGAAAAGATACAACACAATGACAGTTATTTTTGAACAAATGTCCCCGGAAAAACCCAGTGTGGGAAAATCGTTGCAACAACTCTGAGGGTTATTATGCAGTAGTAAATTTGAGTATAATTCGTTGGAAGCCCGATTGGCTATTCGATATAGAGAGAAACTAGACAAAACAAATAGTGAGATGATCTCACCTTGTCACTGGAAGAATCTGACCCTGATCTCGCTGGAAGGAGGCTTTGCGTCAACCTCTGTGCAAATTTGCGTCAACCCTATGCAATCTCTGTGTCACCTCAGCTGGGGATTGTGTTGCTCTTCCGTCAGATCCTCTGCTGCCTAGAAACTTCGATTTCTAGCCTCTCGGTCTCACACCCCGACTTCCGTCTTCTGAAATCAATCTCCCCTGCAGGAATTCGATCTTCCTCTAGGCTCTGTGCTATCACTGCGTCAGCTTTGCATGGGCCAGTGTCAGCCTCTCTTTGGACGTCGTTCTGCCCTCTCTGCCTTGTACTCTCCGGCCCAGGAAAACATCCCTCTTTTGGATACTATCTCTGCCCCTCATTGCAAAAGATCACTATCGAAAATCTCTCTGGCAGCTGCTCTGCTTCAAAAAATCGAACTTCTGATCTCTCTCTGTGTGTTCTCCAATTGTGTTCTCCAATTGTGCGTCAAGCCTTCTCTTATAATCCTCTCGTTGATCAATCAATGACCCAGATTAGATTCTAATCAATGGCTAGGATCATATTGACTTGATCTTTGCCTTCTTTTAGAACTTACACCCACAGTTTAGATTAATACCCATTAATTATTATAATTTCCTAAGTTTAGACTTAGGGACTCATTAATTATTTTTAATAAAACTGTCTCTGGGTTGAATTTCCCAAAATGATTTATGGTTATTGGAGAATGCATGTGTCTAAGCCTCCCTACAAATTTTGAGACTTAGAGCACATCCAATGCTACTAGAAATCAACACTCCCTCTTAGTGAGGAATGTGCTATAACAATGCACCCTGCTGAAGCATCACCCTGTTATGTAACGTCTCCTTCTGTGCTGCTGATGTTTGACATCACTGCCCACCAACTACTGCGCAAATGCTGCATTTGTATTATTGCTGACCCTGCCACTGTCAACGCTGCATCTGATTTGCAACTCCCTCTGAATTTCTGCATCCATGCTATTGCTGGCACTGCCATTGCCAATACTGCATCCTTCACCAACTGCTATTGCTACTTCATCAACAACTAAAAAACATCCCAAATTACTGAACTGGTGTGCGGTATGATGCATCTCGCTGTTGGAGTCTGATTGCTGCTAGTCTCTGTGCTGATCCTCTGAAACCTCTGCGCTGCTGTTGACTTATGCTTTGTGCCATCTGCAATGCTGCCAACTCTGCTTTGCGTTGCTTAGTCTCTGGCACTTCTAGCCACTGCAACTGTGAATCCTGCA
This sequence comes from Pinus taeda, assembly GCA_000404065.3. Taxonomy (NCBI): domain Eukaryota; kingdom Viridiplantae; phylum Streptophyta; class Pinopsida; order Pinales; family Pinaceae; genus Pinus; species Pinus taeda. The sequence continues at coordinate 104,497 of APFE030946674.1, read as the reverse complement.
CTCCTTTGCACCAACTAACATTGGTCCATCCTGCTACTACTAGTCTGGGCCCCCGTAGCAAGGAGTTGATCTGAGAGGTGGGCTCCTCCTGGATCCTACCCATTTGTAGCTCTTTCTAACTATAACTCTAAATCAACCCACCTCCCTCTTGGAGGTATCTCGACTGTCATAGCAAACTCATCCTCCACGATCTTCGCGGCTCCAACCTTCAGATCATGCTTCTCATCTTTGTCCTTCTTCCTGAGAGGACACTGTGTTGCGTAGTGACTGAGTTCACCACACCTGAAGCATTTGATCTTCGAAACGTCCTTCTTCCGCTTCCGCTGCTCCTGCTGCCCCTTAGATGCGAGAGCTACATTCTCATCCTCCTCCTTAGGCTTTGACCCACTGCTGCTGCTTCCGTCAAGTTTACACTTGACCAAGTCCCTCCTCAACTCCTCTTGCTTGAGAGCTGCCCACATCTCATCCCAATTTGGCAAAGTCGCCTAGCCCAGGATGCTCTAGACAAAGGTTTGCCACTCCTCTGAGACTGAATTGAGGGCCAGTCTAACCATCTCAGATCCTTGAGGTGTCGACCCCACAGCTGCTAGTTCATCTCGGGTCTCCTGAAGCTTCGTGAGGAACGAATCAATGCGTTCCCCCTTTTGCATCTGCGTAGATCTCATATTTTGTTCCAATCACATCTTCCACTGCTTGGAAGATCCCTGATATAGCGTCGACAATGCATCCCACATCTCTTTGGCGCTATTTCTGCCAACTATGTGGCAGAGTATATGATCATTCACTCTGTCGAGGATCATTCTTTTTGTCTTCGCCATTTCTCCCTTGTACTTCTTGAGCTAATTTGGATCTGAGGGCTCAACTATCACGCTGTCGATTTAGACTTTGAGAAAATGCTCATCTAGAAGGCATGGCATCCTTTCCTTATAGATTGCATAGTTGGATGCCCCATCCAACTTGTCCTGATCTCTCAGTCCCACTGGTTCATCTTTGCCAAATAGAAAGTCGAATGTCCTCCTCTCTCCTCTGCTTTGCTGCTGGGCTAGCCTACGCACTCCCTGCTGGAGTCAGTAGATCTGTTGCTCCTTGTTGTTGCTTAGTTGATGAGACTTCAGACTTCTTGGCTGGAAGTCCTTTGAGGAAGAATTCCCTCAAACATGTCTCTCTCTTCCCTCTGATGTCTTTCTGCCCAGAAATTGCCTGCAGAAAACTGTGTTCCACCAGAAAAACCTCTTCGCTGAAGCTTCTGCTACGGTGCTTCCTCTGCCACTGACAAATTTCAATATGGAAATCTCACCTCTTTGTCGACTCACTCAGAGAGAGATTTACTACGAGAATCTTGCCCTCCTGGCTTGACTGTGCAAACCCTCTGGGGATTTGAATTGTTGCCTTTCAGGAATTTTGAACTCCCTTCCTCCTTCAGTGTTGGGTTTTCCGATTCTGTTCTTCTTTCTTCACCTGCAACTCTGATACCATGTGAAAATTCCTAAACCCGGAATCCCTACTACAGTAAACTGATGTTACTTCTCCTACTTGTTAATCCACACAAATTATTTACTATGTTCTACAGTAAATATTGAAGTAAATACAACTGCAACATTCACTATTTAAAATAATATGCCGAAACAAGAAACTGAACAGGAAAAAGATATAACTTAATGACATAGTTATTTTTGGACAAATGTCCCAGGAAAAACCCATTGTGGGAAAATTGGTGCAGCAACTCTGAGGGTTTTATTATTATGTAGTAGTAAATTTGAGTACAATTTGTTGGAAGCCTGACTGGCTATCTGATACAGAGAGAAACTAGACAAAACAAATAGTGAGATGATCTCACCCTGTCACTGGAAGAATCTGACCTTGATCTTGCTAGAAGGAGGCTCTGCGTCAACCTCTGTGCAGATCTGCGTCAACCTTATGCAGTCTCTGTATCACCTCGGCTGGGGACTGCCCTGCTCTTCCTCCGGATCCTCTACTGCCCAAAAATTTCGATTTCCAGCCTCCGGTCTCACACCCCATCTCTTAGCTTCTGAAATCGATCTCCCCAGCAGGAATTCGATCTTCCTCTAGGTTTTGCGTTGCCACTGTGTTAGTTCTGCGTGGGCCAACGTCAACCTCTCTCTGGACGTCGTTCTGCCCTCTCTACCTTGTCCTCTCCGACCCAGGAAAACTTCCCTCTTCTGGATACTATCACTATCAAAAATCTCTTTCGGCAGCTCTGCTTTAGAAAATCGAACTTCTGATCTCTATGTGTGTGTTCTCCAAGTGCTCATCAAGCCTTCTCATATAATCAATGTCTAGGATCGTATTGACTTGATCTCCGCCTTCTTCTAGAAGTTACACCCACAGTTTAGATTAATACCCATTAATTATTTTAATTTCCTAAGTTTAGACTTAGGGACCCACTAAAAATAATTAATTATTTTAATAAAACTATCTTCGGGTGGAATTTCCCAAAACAAATTCTGGTTATTGGAGAATGCATGTGTCTAAGCCTCCCTGCAAATTTTGAGACTTAGAGAAGTGCTCTACCAAAAATCAACACTTTTTCCATATCTTGTTGTGTGCCAAATTGTACTATGAAGAAACCTTTAGATCACGAGTAGAGATCGCAATTTCTTGTCCAAGAAGAGTACACCCACTGAGACAAGTCTTCAAGTCTCGACCATAAACCATTAAACTGACATATTAATGCCTTAGATTGTAGATCAACAAAATATGATTTTACATCTGGGGTTTTTACTCCATAGCTGGTACCTTGTCCATTTACTCGACAATGTATGGACCTGACAAATTTTAGATCTGATCATTTGGAGTGGCAGACTTCCCTTCTAGTGCATCCTTGAACGAGATAGATCCATTAGGGTTTCTAGGATTTGTATTAGGGTTTTTGAAGGTTGTAGAACCCCCCGCATCCTCAGATTTAATGTTATGGTAGAATCCTTTGCCACACTATATTCTTTCAGCTAGAAAGAGTTCTGGAGCACTTTTCCTTCATATAACAAAACTTGATGTGTTACTGGTAATCCCCAGTCATTTTGGATTCTTTGCTTTAGTTGTTCCACTAGATCCGTACCTTGGATCCATTGGATTGTGGCCTTCCCATTTAAATTCTTGACAAAGATCTGGTATTTTCCTCTTTCTTTTTGGCTTTTGTTCAGATCTAGATCTAAACGACAAAGAGGAGACCCATAGAGGGGCAAATTTAGATCTAGGATATCTTCAATCTGATCTAATCGAATATGGGGTCTAACGAGTGAAATCCCTAGATCAAGCAAAAAATCCTGCACATAAAATGTTAAAGTAACCACCTTTCCTCCGATCGTTTCAGATCTAGAAAGAAGAGCCAACTCTCCATACAAAATTAAACCTTGCTTGTTGGGAGTTTGAGTCTCCTTCTCGCTTTGGAGTCCCATCATACCATAGCTCGCTGCCATTATCAGATTTGGTATCAAAAGGCTCAAATTTGATGTTAAGAAACTTTTGGTCGATAGCACAGAAATATCGTCTCGTCACAAACGTTCTTTGAAAAAGATACTTGACCATCGCAAGAAAACCTCGCCACCTCTGTAGATCACCACATCAACCTCCTTTCTGATGTGAAATTCATTCCAGTGAAACATGAATCTCCGATCACTCGCGATTAATCACGAGTCAAACTCTGCTCTTCCCTCAAACGATCCGATTCAACTATGGGCGAGTAAAACTCGCGTTGACCGTGTTTGACTCATGGTCAACGCGGGTTTCACTTGCGACTCACCAAGTAATTGCAATTTACCTGACTGAGGTGATTTTCAACACTCAACTCAAGGGGCACAGGCTTTAACTTTTAGGGTTCCCGCATTTTTCGTTGCGTAGTTTAGTTACGTTAAAAATTAAAAGTCGCCCGATAATTGACTTTTCTCACTAGCTCAAGTCTACAACTCATACGTCGAGAAGGTAATAGAGGCATGGTTTCAATTTCAATTTACTCCACGTAATAGAGTCATAGTGTAATAGAGGCGTAGTGTGCAGTGTGCTCCATTGTAGCTTCAACATGTGCTTGGTCAAAGATTTCAGTAGCAAACCATTATTGTATCATTTTAGCAGCAATCAAGAGATTTCAATAACTGCTTTTTTACTGATTAGTATGCAGTGTTTTATAAACTTTTAGAAGCAGACGCTTCTGGTTCGATGTAGTCACAGGGTAGGAGTCAATTTATTGCCGATTCCGAGTCTGGTAACATTGATTCATTCTTTGTATACTCAGAAGGAGCCACAATACCAACATATTTTACAAAGCAGATTAATGGCATATCCTTACATATCAGATGCACACAAAATCGGTTGATCGACCCATGCATTGAATGAACAACCAAATTCTCCCTTCGATCCAAGCTGCGCAAGGACATAAGGCCTTCATCCACGCGCTGAGACTGGTCTGCGCAACACCTCGCAGATGTGAAGCTTGAGGTGACTCTTAAGCATAAAATCTTGAGAATCCCTAACACTGATCCAACGCAATGCCTCCATCGTTCTCCTTTCTACATCGGATCAAATTCATTTAAATGGTTTAAAGGATCTCACCTACTTTTAAAATCTTTATACTTTAGCATATTTTGTGGTAGGTGATTTATTTTACTTGAAGTGATTGGCACTAATAAAGAGTGTGAAATTGTAGAAATTTTTGGCTTAGACCCAACCCGGTTTCAAGTTTAGTGAAGTAGCATCAAGTTTAATGCTCAACCCACATTTTTATTTGTTGCTGTCATAAACATGAATATTTAAAAAAGTTGAAACACATGAGTCTAATCTACTTTTTGCCTCTGCTGAGATAAAACACAAGCAACCCTCAAATTTTCTACGCAAGGAAATTTTAGTCAATATACCTTCGAAAAACCCTGAAGGGAAAACCAGTAAGAGAGAGGGATTTCTCTATCTGACAACATTTGATGCAGCAGAAAGCCCCTAGAATTTTGTGCCCAACTCCTTGAAATTTGTGCTGGCATTGCTGTACTTTTTGACAACAATTAATGCATTGTCAATTGTCTTTTGTGCTGAACACTGCTCAGAATTTTGTGCCTAGATTGCCTTGATTTTCATGCTGCTATAGCAGCTTTGGCAATACTGTCATACCCTCGAAAATTGGGTTGCCTTTGCTGCATTAATATGCTGAATCCTCTTTGATTTTTGTGTTCATATTGCAGTAAATGCTCCTCGAATTTCGTGTTGTTCTTGGCCTTGAAATTCGTGCCTCCTCCTTGAGATTTGTGCCTCCTCCTAGGCTCCACCATAAATTTACTAAGAGTGTTGACTGGAAAACAAATCTCTAGTTTAGTGTTGACCAGATACATCAATGAGTCGATCAAGAAATAATGTATCAGTCCAATATCTGTCATCTCAAACTTTGAAGCAAGATCTTACTTGTAGTACTCTATGAGCCTCTCTATACCTTTAATAAACAAGTCATCCACATACAATGCTAGAATGAGAGGATCCTCACCAATAACAATGTAATAAAGGTTTGGATTCGCATCACTCTTCTTGAAACCCAATTGTTGCAAGTAAGTATCTATCTGAGAATACCAAGTTCTTGGAGCTTGCTTTAGTCCATAAAGTGCCTTCTTCAATTTGCAAACACGGGACTTCCTCCCATGCACCTCAAAGCCCTGTGGCTGCTCAATGTAAACCTCTTGTATAATTGCATTCAAAAATGCAATCTTCACATCCATTTGGTGGATCTTCCATCCCATCTTTGCTACTATAGAGATCACTGATTTAATAGAAGTATACAAAGCAACTAGAGCGAAGGTCTCCTCATAATCAACTTCCTCTACCTGTGAGAACCCTTGAGCCACAAACTAAGCTTTGTACTTCTCAACGCTGCCATCTGCAACATATTTAATCTTGTAGAACCACCTGGAAGTCATCACTGACTTCGCTTCAGGCCTTGGTACAATCTCCCAAACATCATTCTTCATGATGGAATCATACTCTTCCACCATGGCATCCCTCTAGACCAGCTAGCCTACTGCCTCCTCATAGCTAGAAGGCTCAAACTCAACAATGCTACTCACCATAGCCAAATAGCTACCAAATTGCTTTGGTGGTCTGTTCTCCCTAATTGACCACTTGGGTTTTCCCACTGATTCTTGGGCTTCCTTCAAGGTCTCATGAAGCCATCTTGGCTTCCTCTTCCCAGAAGTGGCCTTCTGTACTAGGGTGGGTATATCCTCCTTTGAAGATTGTGTGCTTGAAGACGATGCACCTATGGTCGATGGTGAACCTGAACCGTGGGAACATGTGCTCTATGACCTTGTCACCCTTGAAGCCTGTGATCCTCTTGATCCTTGTGATCCTGTACCTTGTGGTCTAATACTTTGTGGTGAACTCCTTTGCCGAGCAGTTTGTTGCTCTACTTGATCGAACTCTCATGACCTCCTCTAGGCTCTCTCCTCCTCAATCTCACAGCCCACCTCACAAAAACCTTTTTGTTGGTAGGAATATATATGTAGTAAGCCTTTGAGGTCTTGCTATACCGCACAAGAACACCCTTCTTAGTTGTGGGTTCTAGCTTTGTCCTCTTCTCCTCAGGGACATGAGAATAAGTCAGACACCCAAAAGTCCTAAAGTGTCCTATCTCAAGCTGCTTCCCATAAAAAACCTCCCGAGGAGTCTTGCTCCCCAAAACTTGTGGACTCCTGTTCTGCAAATGCACTGCATTGTTACAAGCCTTGGCCCAAAGAAAGAAAGATAGCCTCTAATCATGAAGCATGGCTCTCGTAGCCCCTACTATGGCCCATTGCAACCCCATGCTGTTGTGGATTGTAAGGGACAATCAACTCCCTCTTTGTGCTTGCTCGCATAGAAGTCCTTAAACTCATTGGAGGTATACTCCCCCCATTGTTATATCTCAACACATTGATCTTCTTCCCTGTTTGGTTCTCCACACCCTCACGAACCTCTTAAAGACCTCACCCTTAGTCTTCATGAAAAAAATCTAGGTCCTCTAGGAGAAGTCGTCCATGAAAGTGACATAATATTCATATCCACTCAATGATATAGAAGACATAGAACCACACACATTAGAATGAACCAAATCAAGGATACCTGCTACCTGACTACCACTGCTTGGACAAGCAACCATGCTATACTTTCCCAATGCACTCCCCTTTGAACAAATCTTGGTGCTTAGTATTGAAATCTAGTAGCCCTGTAACAATCTCTCTCCATACTCTTTGAGCCCCATAGTGCAAGTGGGCCATTCTCCTGTGCCACTACTCGCATAAGTCACTACTGCTATTGGTAGAAACCAATGCTCTAGCTAGCTGAAACATGAGCTTGTATAGCTTCCCATGACAGATTCCAATCACTTTGGCTGAAGTGATATTGGATCCTTTAGGATACATGAGAACATGCCCATCACGAAACACCACCTCATACCCCTTGTCTTCAATAGTGGAAACTGATATCAAGTTTTGTTTCAACCCCAGAACATATAAGACCTTTGTCACTATCAAGGGAGGTTGTGACTCCCTTTGAAAGGATACGATCCCAATAACAACTGCCCAGACTATAGAGTCATCACCAAGCACCACCTTAAGATCTATATCCCTCGGAACATAGATTAAACCTCACAAAATTTGTTGCGCAAATAGAGTTTAGTCTTTACAGGATTTGCTGCCCAGATAGGAATTTTGTGCCAAACAGAGAGAAGAAAGTGAGGGTTGTCCAATGTCAACTATGGTGGAATCTTTCACCACTTAAATTGACAAGAAGAAAAGGGGTCTTAAAACCCTAAGAGCTAATGGTCAAGAACAAAGTGAGATGATCCCAAACATGATGACCCAAAATGAATTTATAACTCTCATATTTATAGATTTCCAAGAGGGGTCTCTTCTTCTAATATGATTTAGTAAACTTTACTCCGAGCCCCAATTTTGGGTTTCTTCGCCCAATTGCCCCAAAACTTGCCCAACAGTGAGAACTTTTGGGGGATTTTCCCTAATTGGTGGAATATAGCCGACCGAGATTGATAGAATATTTCATCCCATTCGTCCTCAATTTGTAGAGGACGTTATAGTCCCCCTGCGCAAAATTGCTTGCCCTCAAATAATTGCAAATTCGGGTGCCGTTGAATACGATCCCCTTCCCATGTCGCGTCCTCATCTAGCAAATTCTTCCACCTGATAAGGTATTCTGGAATTACGCTCCCTCTTAACTTCTTTCCTTGCACGACCATGATTGTATCTGGAATTAACTCTAGTTGCCCTTCTTCATATAAAGGAGGCAATTCAACAGATATGGTGACTTGCTGCCCCAAGACCTTCTTGAGGCATGACACATGAAATACATTATGGATTTTGTTGTCTCTCAGAATTTATAACTCAGCGCCACTCTTCTTAAGGGTAAACTGTCGATAGGGTTGCAATCTCAAGAAGACGAGGTCCCCTACCTCAAAGTTGTGTTTTGTGCAATGCTGATCTGCGTACAACTTCTGTAAATTCTAAGCAACCTTCATTTTTTCTTGAATACTTTGAGGATGTCCTGACTTTCTTGTATCCAATCCTTAGCAATAGGCATGTTGCTGTCTCCAAAAACCCTGTTGATAAAGATGGTGCATCATATTGATATAGAGCTTTGAATGGTGACATCCCAATGGATAAGTGGTAGATGGTATTGTAACAATGCTCCCCAAGGTACAACCACTTGATCCATCCTTTTTGCTGACCCGTCACATAGTGGCATAGGTACCCTTCAATCCTCTTATTCACAATTTCTGTATAACCATTTGTCTGCGGATGATAGCTAGTGCTAGGGGTTAATTCAATCCCCACCAGCCTGAAGAGTTCCGGCCAAAAAGCACCCATAAACTTGCTATTGCGATAGTTAATTATATTCTTTGGCAGTCCATGTAGTTTGAAGACTTCTTGGAACAATAATTCTGCTACTTGTTTGGCCACATAATCATATGAGATTACAAAGGAATGTGTGAATTTGGTCAACCTGTCCACCACGGTGTAAATGCAATCTTTACCTTATGCTTTGGGCAACCTTGTAATGAAGTCCATCGAGATGCTCTCCCATTTCTGTTCGTGAATAGGTAGAGGTTAGAGAAGGCCTATAGGATGCGTACGCTCGACCTTATTCTGTTGGCATGTCTTGCATTCCTTGACATATTTCATCGCATCTTTCTTCAGACCCTTCCAAGAAAATTGTTCTCGAATTTGTCGGTACGTCTTGAAAAAACCTTGATGTCTAGCTGATGCAATGCCATGTGTGATCTTCAAAATCTTCTCCTTGAGTGTAGACTTGGGAACCAAGTATATTATGTCCTTATAATAAATAACCCCGTCAAGTAGTTTGTACCTATCGCCTTGTGTGATTTGATTGATAATTGCACAAGCAGATTGTTTTTTAGCATACTTCGTTGAGAGGTGAGCCTTCCAATCTTCAGTAAATTCTATGAAGGTACATGTCGCTGGTTTCCTGGAAAGGGCATTAGCCATAACATTCTTCTTCCCCTTCACATACTCAATATCAAAATCATAAGCTTGGATCTTGCTCACTCATTTCTATTGCTGCTTGTTTAGGTCCTTTTGTCCCAAGAAATGACGCAGGCTGTTGTGGTTTGTCTTGATTATGAGCATATTTCCTACCAAATATTGCCTGAAGTTTGCCAACGCATGCATGATAGCCAACATCTCCTTTTGTATATGGAATAATGCCTCTTTGTGTACTAAAGCTTCCAACTTTCGAATGTAATAGGCTAACTCTTTTGCATTAAGACTACCCCTATGCCTTCTCTTGATGCATCGCACTCCAATATAAATGGTTGACTCAAGTTACGGAGGGCCAACACAAGATATGAGCTCATCACTTTCTTGAGATTGTTAAATATCTTGTCGAATTTTTCTATCCCTTTGAATGTCCCCTTTTTTAGTTAAATCTAGCAAGGGCGCACTTAGCTGAGAGAAACCTTTTACAAAACATCGGTAATAACTGTGAATTCCGAAGAATCCTTGTAATTCTCTTAGGTTCTTTGGTGTGGGCCAATCCAATATTGGCTGAATCTTTTCTTGATGAACTTGTACTCCCTTTGCGTTGATTATGTGTCCCAAATAAAGAATCTCCATCAACCCAAAATTGCACTTTGATGCTTTGGCATAGAGAGATTGCTCCTGCATAATGCTCAAGATTGTATCCAAATGCCCCAAATGATCGTTCCAAGTTTTGCTGTAGAAGAGAAGGTCATCGAAGTATACCAATAAAAACTTCCTTAGCCGCTTGTTGAAGACACTGTTTTTGGTACGTTATGACCAAAGATTCGAAGTGTCCATAATGACATTTGAATGTTGTTTTCGACACGTCCTCTTCTCGAACTTGAATTTGCTGGTACCCTAATCGTAAATCAATCTTTGAAAAATATACTGCTCCATGAAGCGCGTCTAGTGGGAATAAGGTACCTGTTTTTAATGGTTTTCTTGTTGTGAGCTCAATAATCAATACACATCCTCGGATGTCATCCATCTTCTTTACTAAAACTACAAATGAGGTGAACGAACTTGAGCTTGGCTTGATACGGCCCATTGCTAATAATCCTTGGATGGTCTTCTCTATCTCGTCCTTGAATTTCTTTGGATGTTGATATGGTGTGGTGATTATGGGTTTGGCCCCTTCTTCTAGTTCTATAGTATGCTCAAATCCTCTTTTAGGCAACAATCTTGGGGGAATATCACCAAATACCTGACCATGCTTGTCCAACACTCATTGAATGTCTGCGCTGTATTGTGGTTTGTCATTGTCGAGAACCCTTTGGTTTGTATTCCTGCTTTTTGTTGCATATGCTATGTCCCTGTGGCTAAAAATGGCCTCCATCCTTCTAGCAAAAATGACCTTTGGTCCACCATTTGCCATACCCCTCAAAACCACCTTACTATCATTTGGTGCTTTAAATTCCATTTCCAATGCTTGATAGTCCATAGTGCGCTTTCCTAATGAATACAACCATTGATCCCCCAATACCATAATAATATCCGCCAAATCAATTACGTAAAAGTCACTAGTGAAAGTATAATTAGTAAGAGCTACAATCAAACCTGGGATCATCCGTGTGCAATCAAAGTTGTACCCATTTGCTACTATTACATCAAGACCTTCAAATTCTTTTGTGGGAAGCCCTGTTTTGGCTACTAACACTGCATCAATGAAATTATGTGTAGCTCCCCCATCAATCAAGGCTGTGATACGTTGTCCCCTGACGACTCCCTTGACCCTTAAGGTGTAATATTTGGGTGTTCCTGAAAGAGTTGCAATCTTAATTGTGGTCGTGATTTCTTTCCTTCGCGGGGTTTTTCCTCCTCTTTAACTTCTTGTGGGTGTTCTTCCATGATATTGCTAGGCTCAGTGGGTTCATCATTGCTAGGTGCGGGTTCTTCTCCTTCTTCTTCATGGTCAGAGAGCACTTCGATGTAGTGAATCTTCCCCTTTCCTAAACAATGATGTCCAGGTTCCCATGGTTCCCTGCAACTAAAACATAACTTTTTCCTCCATAGTTTGCTTCGGGTTTCCTCATCTAACCTGTCCCATTTGGGCCAATTGTTATAGATCTAACCCGGAAATATTATAGATCTGATATCAAATTATAAGACAATGCAAATAAACCGAGAAATAATATGAAATGATTCTTTATTGATCAAACTCTTATGGTAGGGCAACACCATACATTCACTCCTTAAGGAAGGAGAACACTCCATAAGCCATATGCCTGTTCATATAATAATCTTTGACATTATTCCTTCCCCCTTTCCATGTGGAGTCTCTAGCCTCTATATAGGCCTCATACATACAATACCATGGGTCATTACCATGGTTCCCTCATACCATCAAACTAATACCAAGGGCCCATTACATTATTACTAACTACTTGTGGTTCCTTACATGATATGGGTTAACCACCTTATTTATTACTATGGCCCATCCCATTATTGCATTATTACCTTGGGTACCTCCCTTTGTACCCCATATTATCCCCCCTAGGTATATAACATTCCAGCCCCCTTAGCATGTTTCGTCCCCGAAACATGGGAAGAACACAAATAATAAGATCTACTCAAAAGAGTAGTCCACTGATACCATGCACGTGCATCTAGCCATCCAAGAGAAAGGTGAACCCTCGATCTCGCTCGTGCCTCGCTCACTTGAGATGGAAGTTGACCATGGTAGCTCTTCTGTGTTGATGTGTAGTAGGTGGATCTTCACTTCTCCCTATCTATCTTGTGGGGGTTGTTGTCCTTGTGACTAACTGGTTTCCATCTTGATGGTTGTCTTGCGGGGTGATGTGGGTGATGATATGTTGAAGTTTTAACCCATGGTGTCTTCTTCGTTAATTCACCCTGCTGAGGTGCCTGTTGTGGTGTCTTCTTTTCCAATATGACTTCAACCACTGAGTCCTCCTCTGATGTATCAACACCTGTAACCTTGTCTGCTTCCGCCTCTGTTTGTGTCTGATTGTCGACCATCAACTGCTCATCATCTGATATGTCAGACCCTGGAACATCTTCTGCTTCAACCTCCTTGGACTCTATTCTGTTTATTAATGTTAAATTATCCTGTAATGTTAATTTTCTTCTTTTTATACCAGAGCTTCAAGAATTCTCTGTACATTAATATTGATAGTAACCTACTGATTCCATCCAAGGGGTATCCCAAAATTCAACATCTAGTTATCCATTATCTGAAGCATAAAAATCACTTGCAACAGATACTATCCATTGAAATCTCAAATCCTTGTACATTTGAACAGTCCCATCATCAACTGTATATTTTCTCAATGTTTTTTGTTGGGACTTGCATTTTTTTGCCAATTAACACTGATGAAATTATGCTGCAAACTAGGATTTATAGAAAACAATGATCTTCTCTTTCTGAATCAATCCATGAAACTTCTTGCAATAAGGATATTACCAGTAGGAAATAGCCCCCTTATGTGTTTCATTCTCCTTTTTTCTTAAGCCTTAGACCATTTTGTCCAAAGGACTTTTTCAAATTCTGCATTGAAAGTTTGGTCAAACTGCTTAGTGATCAATGATTTCCACCACCATGTGGAAGCCTCATCTATTAAAAATAACCACATTTTACCCCTCCAATCTGTCTTAAACATACATTTATTTCCTTTATGAATTCTTCAATAGTCGGACCATCATCTTTTCCTGTAAAAATTTGCTTGCTAGAAGCCATGAGGGTTTGAAAAAATCCACTTACTTGGCTAAAATTTGAAAATGTCACAATTTCGTCAATATTGCTCAAAATCTCTATTATAACCTGTTTTTGGAAATGGAACAACCATTCTGCATCTGCCCATGTAGTAGAAATCCTGATTCAGACACTGGAATTTTCAGATCTGCGCTGCTACTCTCCCGCCGTCACCCAAAATTTCTGAAAAAAGAGCGGATTTAAATTAGCAATATCTCCCTCATCCGGACTCCGATTCGACTGATTTTTTTTTTGAAATTGGGTATTTTTTCACAAAGAATCAAGATATACAATTAGATTTTGTAGATCTTGCACCAGGACGTCTAGATCTACGCCGCAAGTTCGCTGCACCAAAAAATTGTCTACAACCCCACTGATTTTTAAATCAGCGATATCTCCTTCATCAGGACTCCGATTTGACCAGATTTTTTTTTGAAATCGGCTATTTTTTCACAAATAATACAGATCTGTAATCATATTTTTTAGACATTGAACCAAAACGTACAGATCTGATCTGCAAACTCGCCGCCTTTGAAACCCTGCAAAAAGTAAAAAAAAAAATTCTCCACTTTTGTGCCCAAGAAAGTGCTCTGATACCACTTGTTGTAGATCTAACCCAGAAATATTATAGATATGCTAACCTAGAAATGTTATAGATCTGATATGAAAATATAAGATTATGCAAATAAACCCAAGAATAAGATAGAAATGCTTCTTTATTGATCAAACCCTTAAGGTAGGGCAACACCATACATTCACTCCTTAAGGAAGGAGAACACTCCACAACCCATTCATACAAGAATACTTCTCTTCATGTCTCTCCATGTGGAGTCTCTAGCCTCTATATAGGCCTCATACATACAATACCATGCATCATTACCATGGTTTGCTCATACCATCAACTAATACCATGGGCCCCTTACATTATTATTAACTACTTGTGGTCCCTTACATGACATGGGCTAACCACCTTATTTATTACTATGGCCCATACCATTATTACATTATTACCTCGGGTACCTTCCTCGGTACCCCATATTACCCCCCCTAGGTATATAACACTGTTACACTTCGAAACTTTGAAAGTTTGTTTAAAAAACTCGCCAAAAGTAGCTTATCGTGAGTGAAACATAGAGACAAAGCGACAAGATTGCTAGGGCTAGTTCAATCTTGGCCATCTTTGTGGGTGGAACAACTGCTGACTTGCGATGACCCAAAAACATAGGTAAAAAAGGGTTTACTCCAGGATAGCGAACTGAGGTATTCTTCTTGAGATGAAAAGGAAGACATTGACACATAATTTGCAACATGACACAAGGAAGATGTCAATAACATAGACCGACAGTGTCCAGGATCAGGGAATGTGGGGTCGGTGAAAAATTACTGTGTAACACATCCAAGCACTCAATAGCCTTATCATAACAATCTACTTTGGTCCTGAGAAGATATAGCCAATTCATACCAAACAACATATTGTATGATCCCAACAGAAGCACATTAAAATGTGTTGATTTAGGCATACCATTCAACTAAAATGCAGAAGCTCTTACCCAATGATGAACTCTTTTTTTTTGTACCTATAGCCAACTACACTAACGAAGACTATATATGCACTTCTTTATTCAAACCACACTCATCCAACAGGTTAGGATTAACATAACTATAATTAGATCTAGGGTCAATTAAAATAGAAACAACTTGATCACAAATCTTATCTTCCATCTTGTAATAGGTTCCTGGTGATTCGCCTTCCTGCTATCCAATGTTACATAAATCCATGGAATGCTTTGCCTAATGTCCCCAATTTTCCGCACCTCCTAAGTACCATAGATATTAGGCCTACCTCCCTATTTCTCCAAACAATTTTTCTTGATATGCTCCTTACCACATGTGCAACATTTTAGCTGTCTCCTACCATCACCTATGTTTTGATGTTCTCCAGGCTTAATTCCATTAAACTTCTTTTATGGTGGAACATTTTCTTTCTCACTTGCATCTTGGGATCTTGTTATTTTCGACTGCCATTTACCTTTAGCTTTTTTTTATCCCTTTCCAACCTTGTCAATACTTTATCTTACACTTGATTTCTCATAACAATTCTTTAGCTTTCCCTTGACTTCTTCATGTGACTGAGTCTCATCATACTCAATTCGATATTTAAATGTTAATGGTAATCCACTGAAAAATATATGAACTTTGGATTTCTCATCCTTAAGATATGGTACATACCTCAACATCTACAGGAACTTGGTTAGATACTCCTCATCTATCATCGATCCCATCTTTAGCTCATAGAATTCCTTGGCTTTACTATCATAGTACCTTTATGACAAGTACTTCTTCTTCAAAAGTCTCTTGATTCATGCCAACTCAACTCCTTTGGCTTGATGTCTCTAACCCGCTTCACATCTTCTCACCAGATGTTTTCTTTCCCTTTGAGGATGAAGATAGCTATTATGGCCTTCATATTCTCTGTGTAATGATGCAACTAAAATAACTTCTTCATCCAAAGTAACCATGCGTCTGCATCTTTTGACTTCTTCAAATCTCCATCAAAGGTAGGTGGTTTGGATTTATTTAAATCATCTGGTAAATATCCTCTATTTTTCCTCCTATAAGGATGATAATGATGATGACTGTTGTACCTTAAGAAACCAATTTCCTGGCTGTGGAGAAATTGTGCTTAAGACATTAATGATTATTGTTTGTTGTCACTTATTTATCACTTAATTGTTTATTGTATTCTTAAATGACTGACCTAGACAACTTGGTATTTAACCCTTAATACATATGTGACCGGAAAGTCTTAGAATGCCATTTGTTGCTAGATATAAATGATGAATGAAGAAAGCTTGAAGTAGAAGTTAAAGATAATATACTGCTTAACACAGAACCTATTATCCGTCACTTAGAAGAATTATGAAAATGAGAACTGAATCATAGACAATATGCTACTTGACACAAAAACTATTATCTGTGACCCTTGGAGAAGTTAAAGATAATATGTTGCCTTACATAGAAACTATTATCTATAACTTAGAAAGGAAGATGAAAAATTCAAGTATAGGAGCGCTCTTTTAAGGAATTTTAACTTTATCTACATAAGAAAATAAAGACTTGCAGCTTCATTACTATACTAGAAAGAAGAAAACATAAGATGAAACATGATAGAGAAGTTACAAAATTATACCCAACAATTCATGGAAACTTCTGATTCTTTCACTAATCAACAACTATATTAGGAATACAGTGGCCTAGTCTCCAGGTTCTCCAAAATTTGAACCCCTTCTTTGTAAGTTTTCCTCCTTTAATACATTTGTGAAACAATTGTTGATCTTTGAAACTGTCATACTACTAAACTACTTCTCTAACTATCTGAAGTAAAAATTATTACAGAATTTACAGAGGGTAAAAGACACCTTAAAGAACATACAATAACAAGAAATAAATGAACTAGAATATGAGGATAACTACTGGCTTTTTGGCTCTGTTAATGGGCTCTTGAGTTCCTCTGTGGATGCTTTAATATTCTTAATCCACTTTAACCGTAATTAACTGCATTAGACTTTGACTTGTGTGAAAACTAGGCTTATGTATATATCGGGCGTTTTGATTGGCGAAAATAAAAAGAAAATATGCCCAACTGCCTTTTCTTTAGATTTGGTTTTATCACTGATTTTCCCTTTATACAATGAAATTAACACAAACCTTTGGTTTACCATGGAACTCAAAAAGAATTAAATTTGTTGCATAAACCCATCGATTCCACCTTTTCAGTGCTTTTTTGACTTCCCATCGCAAATCGCAATTGGTTCTTTCCATTGTTATATCGACCCAACCCTTAACATTTTGCAATATGAAAGACACACCGAAGTTATAAAACATAATATATAAACTATCAGGTCCGACATCTTATTGCAGACCGCAATTGGCAAAGGAACCAACACATATGCATTCAGCGCTTTACAGACCCGCCGACATTATAAAACACAATATATATTTTTTCGGGTCTGCCATCACAAATTGCAATCAACACTTTTTAATGGTATATCAATACAACCTTTACAATCTGTGATAAGACGGACGCGCTGGAAGTACTAAACACAATATATAAAATATTGGGTCTAGCCATCACATATGGCAATCGAGGAACCCATATATATGTACATGAGACGTTTTGTAATACGATGGATTCGCCGAAACTATAAGACACAATATATATGTTTTTGGGTCCGGCCAAAGGTGATTTCATATAACATCTCATCGCAATCAGGAATTGGTGATTCCCATGGTAATAACATAGCTGTCCGCTACATTTTTGCGATTTCGATTAACTGCATCACTTAACACACACACACACACACACACACACACACATGTTATGGCTCCATATAATCATTTATGTTATGATTTAACTTGATCGCATGGGTATACTGGGGCCGATTCTTTTATACTTGTTCTTTTAGTGATTTCGATATATAATAAACAAACTACTTCATTTTTTTAGACTTTGCGGATGTAAAGAAAATAAGGGAGCTTTATTGAGGTTGAACCCCTGTAGTGATTTTAGACCGCACATTGTGATAAAAGTGATAAATAAGCTTAAACACAATATAATCTACAAAATCTGGCTCCAACTGGGGATAGTGCTTCTACCACAGAAACACTAAAAACCATATATTAGTGCCTTATCCATTGGGCATGGAGTCATATATTGCTTCGCCTAGCTTGACTGTGTGAAATTTTTTATAGTGAACCCACGCCAATATCTGCAGTGATAAGATGCTTGCACTTTGATAGAAAAATATTGAGAATCGTCGATCAGTAGCCTTAGTTGGGCATGGAGTCCAGGACTATGAAAACCCTAAAATTTGACAAGTGAAACCTGATAGTCTTGAAGTTTGACACCTATGCAAACCAGTTTCCAACTGGGAAAGTCTCCCTTATTCATCAACTAATGATTAAACTGAAGAACTGCAACTGGAAACCAAATTCTCAACTCTTGAGCTTATTTATGTACAAGTTCCTACATATGTAGATGATTTATCTCCATTAGGTGAAGTCAATCTTCCAATGGTGCCAGGTTAGAATTTGGGTGCTTAATCTAGAACCATTCTACTAGTGAAATTTTAAAAAACAATTCATCCTGAACAAAAAATAAACTATGCATAAAAGAAGCTCACAACAAAAAATAGTAGTATATCCACAAAATGATATGTGTAGATTGCTGATAAATTCTTCCATGTAATCTACCACAGGATCTTCAAAAGTATAAGAAAAATTATGGTCTTGATCAGCTCCAAAAAAGAAATTCTCTATGTGTGAAGGTTCTTGGTCAAATAAACTTTCTGTTGGGATAATATGTTCAACAAAACAATTAACAACATCTTTAAGAAAATGATCTATGTCACTTTCATGTCTCCACTTTTCATCTCTAAGCTTTGATTGAAAATAATTTGTAATTCTAACCTCAGGACAATTTTTTTTTTTTTTTTTTTTTCTCATTACTATAAGACATAGGATCAACTTCAAATAGATTTTTTACCTCTGATCCATGGGTATAATTATGTTTTTCAATGCAATGATATACAATATCTTTATGAAATTTCTTTTTACATAAGATAGCCTCTTTTGCTATGATAGATGGCTCAATATATTGTTGTCCAACATATCCCACTTGCTGATTTCTTCCTATATGTTCAACACCTAACTGATAAACTTGAAGAGCTTTGTCCTGTTCCCCATTTAAACCATTTTGATTATAGATAGGAGGATAATCAAAAGTAATAAAATAGGAACTCTGGGGATTTATTTGCAACTTAATTATTTCTTCCTCTTCTCGACTGCTGAGTAGAAATTCTTGATGCATGTTTGAATTTTCCTCCATCTGAATACTCTCTTGATTTCCTTTATTCATTTGTTTTGCAGGCAGAGATTCTTGTGGAGTTTCCTTTGGTGAGGAAGTTGAAACTTGCTGCTCACTTTTATTTTCTTGACTTCTTGATCTTTTCCTCAATCTCAAGTCATATTTCTTATGTAGTTCACTCTGCATAAAATCATAGAATTGCTTCCAATATTCATCAATTTTATTTTCATCATGAATGTCATCTGTTTCATCATATTCATACTCTTCTCCTTCGATACCAAGTTCATCTTCATCTACTGTATGTAACGTAGGTTTATGAGAATTCTTATTTTCTAACTCTAACTTATTCAACTTATCTGACAAAGTTTTAATTACATTACACATATCCTCCAATGTTTGACTTTGAGAGGATTCCATATTTGCCTTTCCCTTGTCTTGGATGGGTTGTGTCTCTTGTGCTTTTCCTGCAACCACCAAATTTGCTTCTATCTCTAATGCGTTTGTTTGGATATGATTAATCTGGCTATTACCTCTCTGAATGATTGATATATTATCAACAAAATCGTTAGTTTCATCAACAAGATTATCTTGAGCCTTTAAATTTTCTTTAGCATCATAATATTCACAACAACCTTCAAAAAAAACTTGTGAGGATAATAAGTTCTATAAGAAGAATTGAACACTGAATGGAAATCTTTCAAATATGAAATGCTTAAAAGAGGCAGAGACCTGAACCAAACCCTAGCTTCTAGGTCCAAAGAAAACAAAAACAACTTCATCTTCACATCTTCATGAATCATGCCCTGCTGCTCCATGCATTCATGGAACTCTTGGAGGTGCTGAGCTGGATCTTCATATTCCTTTCTACTGAATTTTGGAAGATACTCATTCCACGTAGAAAATGTAGGCATATCATGAGGATAACTAGTGATCCCAGTAAAATCAAATGGATCAAATTTATGGACTAATAATGTAGGGAGAGCCATTAAAACCCAGAATGAAGTGTCAACCAATTGTTGAAACTTGTCACTCTCAAGGACCAGTTTCAAACTTAATAAACCTATGGAAAAGTGTTCTTATTCAATTATTTTGCAGGCTGTGGTCTCTGTTATTATGGAGTTTCCTTTTATTCGAAACAACCAAGTATTTCCTCCTCACTGAACAACCAGAGGAAAATAGTGAAAACCCAGGGAAAAGTATTCTTGTCTTCTTTCCCCGGCAACGGTGCCAATTAATGTTGTACCTTAAGAAACCAATTTCCTGGTTGTGGATAAATTGTGCTTAAGACATTAATGATTATTGTTTGTTGTCACTTATTTGTCACTTTATTGTTTGTTGTATTATTAAATGAAGGACCTGGATAACTTGGTCTTTAACCCTTAA
The DNA here is from genome assembly GCA_000404065.3 of Pinus taeda. NCBI lineage: Eukaryota > Viridiplantae > Streptophyta > Pinopsida > Pinales > Pinaceae > Pinus > Pinus taeda. Next base: position 84,015 of record APFE030946674.1, on the reverse strand, counting down.
TACATATGTGACCAGAAAATCTTAGAATGCCATTTGTTGCTAGATATAAATGATGAATGAAGAAAGCTTGAAGGAGAAGTTAAAGATAATATGCTGCTTAACATAGAACCTACTATCCATTACTTAGAAGAATTATGAAAATGAGAACTGAATCATAGACAATATGCTGCTTGACAAAAAAACTATTATCTGCGACCTTTGGAGAAGTTAAAGATAATATGTTGCCTTACACAGAAACTATTATCTATAACTTAGAAAGGAAGATGAAAACTTAAAGTATAGAAGCACTCTTTTAAGGGATTTTAACTTTATCTACATAAGCAAATAAAGACCTGCAACTTCATTACTATACTTGAAATAAGAAGTTACAAAATTATACCCAACAATTCATGGAAAGTTTTGATTCTTTCATTAACCAATAGCTATATCAAGAATACAATGGCTTAGTCTTCAGGTTCTCCAAAATTTGAACCCCTTCTTTGTAAGATTTCCTCCTTTAATACATTTGTGAAATAGTTGCTAATCTTTGAAACTGTCATACAACTAAACTGCCTCTCTAACTATCTAAAATAAAAATTATTACAAAATTTTACAGAGGGTAAAAGACACCTCAAAGAACATACAATAACAGGAAATAACTAAACTAGAAGATGAGGATAACTGCTGGCTTTTCGGCTCTGTTAATCGGCTCTTGAGTTCCTCTGTGGATGCTTTAATAATTATTAATCCGCTTTAACCATAATTAACTGCATTAGACTTTGACTTGTGCAAAAATTGGGCTTATGTATATATCGGGGGTCTTGATTGGCCAAAATACAAAGAAAACATGCCCAACTGCCTTTTCTTCGGATTTGGTTTTATCACTGAATTTCCCTTTATACAATGAAATTAATGTAAACCTTTGGTTTACTGCGGAACTCAAAAAGAATTGAATCTGTTGCATAAACCCATCGGTTCCACCTTTTCAATGCTCTGTTGACTTCCCATTGCAAATTGCGATTGACGCTTTCCATTGTTATATTGACCTAACCCTTAACATTTTTCGATATGACAGATGCGCCGACGTTGTAAAACATAATATATAAACTATCGGTTCTGACATCTTTATCATAGACCTAAATTAGCAAAGGAACCAATGCATATGCATTTAGCGCTTTACAGACCTGTCGGCATTATAAAATGCAATATATATTTTTTTGAGTTGGCCATTGCAAATTGAGATCGGTGCTTTTAAAGGTATATCAATACAAACCTTTACAATCCACGATAAGATGGATGCGCTAGAAGTATTAAACATAATATATAAAATATCGGGTCTAGCCATCACATACCGCAATTGGGGAACGCATATATATGTATGTGAGGCATTCTGCGATATGGTGGATCCATCGAAACTATAAGACACAATATATATGTTTTCAGGTCCGGCCATGGGTGATTTCATATAACTGCTCATCGCAATCAAGAATCAGTGATTGTTGTGGTAATAACATAACTGCTAGCTGCATTTTTGCGATTGTAATTATCCGCATCACTTAACACACACACACATATATATATTTTGGTTATGGCTCCATATAACCATTTATGTTATGATTTAAATTGATCACATGGGTATACCGGGGCCGATTCTTTTATACTTGTTCTTTTAGTGATTTCAATATATAATAAACAAACTACTTCATTTCTTTTAGACTTTGTGAATGTAAATAAAATAAGGGAGCTTCATTGAGGTTGAACCCCTGCAGTGATTTTAGACCACACATTGTGATGAAAGTGATAAATAAGCTTAAACACAATATAAGCTACAACAATGACCATGGTACCTTTCTGAACTAGAACTAGAATAGAACATGTGTCCATCACCTCGTTTATCAGGTGTATCCAAGAACCTTCCATACATGATTGTGTCATCCCTATCTGGCATGTTCCCACCATGAGACCTGCTACCATATGCCCCATTAGTTATGTCCTCCTATACATGACTGACAGTAAGTGGTCACTATCTCTACAAGTCCGACAAAATCTGAAGGATATCTGCATTAAGCTTTTCTTGTTTCTACTGTGGGTGAATGATTTTATCAGTATCTACTTTGGAACTTCTTATTTTTGCCTTCAAACTTCTCAATGGTTCTGCTATGTTAGGTGAGTACCCATCACCATGCTTCTCATATGATCTATAAGGGGAATCTCAGGAACTATAATTTACCATCTTATTAATAATCTTTTCTCTTCTTCCTTTAAGTATGCCATGTCATCTAAACCAAAATATAAACATAATCAACATACCTCAGTATTGCTCAGTGGAGGATATATCATCTATAATATCAATCATATTAGCACAATACTTGTATAATCATAACCATAAAAATGTATAGAAATCATCTCAATCATCATCTAGTCATCATGCATAACAATACCAAATGCATACCATGACTTGATGCATGAAACCATGTCGATAGAAATGTATGCATAGAAACATATAGACACCAACATGCATAACAAATGCATATATAAATGACATGGATTCTTAAAAAACACATCCCAAAAACAACTTCATCGACTTCTATATGACAACAAAATTGTAGCAATGAACATAATCATGCATACACATCAAGCACATACACAATCTACATGCATGCATGACAACCACATTCCACCCATCTAGTCCAAGTGGTGAACCATGCTTTGATACCACTCTGTAACACCCTCCTCCCACATTCACCCAAGATAACTGGTCCACCAGGCTAAACATGTGACAAAGAGTTATTATGATATGATTCAACTTTGTAAGTATAGTTAAAGAAGTGGAATCGAAAAAATAAAACCAAACTGACCTTCCTCAGGAGCTACAGGACCCCAAGAGGCTAACCAACCACTCCAGGTGCCTCACCCCTGAGTTAATTTTCCTTTTAGCTAAAATATAACCCCATTCACTCCCATGAGAATAACTCCATGCGAATGAAACCCTCTATTCACTCCCACAACAAGGAATCCATGCGATTGTAGTATTTTTCATCCAATTCCGTGTCAGTGATCCCGAAATATGAGCCAATTTTTCAAGGATAGGACTCAAGCCTCCACCCAGAACTTTATGAAATTATCAGAAATGATAAGTCACAAGAAGACAAGGCCTTTAATGTAAAACTTGAATAAGGAATTGACCTAACTCATCCTAACCAAGAAAGGAATTTTGTCAAACACATCATAAACATGTAATGTACATGTTATATAAACACATCTGAACATAGGGATCTCATTCTTATTTGAGAATCATCAAGAAGGCTTGATTCCCTCTCACAATAGTTGCATTACCATATATTAGGTCATAGATTCATTAACATTTCGTTAACTAATCAAAACATGATGAGAGACATAACTCAAGTCTGTCATGAAACCATGCTTATAACCAACATAATAACAATGATATAAAAAACATTAAAAGTACATAATGACAAGCACATTTAATCATAAAAATCACGAGGAAATATTCTTGTTATCGATATGAAATCCAACTAATTTAGGGACTTCCATGTACCACCCGACCATATATTGGGCTGAACCAAATCTTTCTTTTAGCCAATCACCCCCATGCCATATTCTAAGCATTGAAAAGTCTCTTGAATTCATACCAAATCAACTACTTTGTCCTGATGTCTCTAACCTACTTCACATCTTCCCACCAGATGTCTGCTTTCCCTTTGAGGATGAATATTACTATTATGGCCTTCATATTCTCTGTGTAATGATGCAGCTAAACGAACTTCTTCATCCAAAGAAACCATGCATCTGCGTCTTCTCACTTCTTCAAATCTACTTCAAAGGTAGGTGGTTTGGATTTATTTAAATCATCTGGTAAATATCGCCTATTATTCCTCCTATAAGGATGATAATGATGATGACCATGGTACCTTTCTGAACTAGAACTAGAATAGAACATGTGTCCGTCACCTCGTCTATCAGGTGTATCCAAGAGCCTTCCATATGTGACTATGTCATCCCTATATGACATGTGCCCACCATGAGACCTGCTATCATATGCCCCATTAGTTATGTCATCCTGTACATGAATAATCGTAAGTGGCCCCTATCTTTACAAGTCTGACAAAATCTGAAGGATATCTGCATTAACCTTTTCTTGTTTCTACTATGGGTGAATGATTTTATCAGTATCTGCTTTGAAACTTCTTATTTCTGCCTTCAAACTTCTCAATGGGTCTGCTATGTTAGGTGAGTACCCATCACCATGCTTCTCATATGATCCATAAGGAGAATCTAAGGAACTATAGTTTACCATCTTACTAGTAATCTTTTCTCTTCTTCCTTTAAGTATACCATGTCATCTAAACCAAAATATAAACATAATCAACATACCTCAGTATTGTTCAGGGGAGGATATATCATCTATAATATCAACCATATTAGCACAATACATGTATAATCATAACCATAACATTATATAGAAATCATCTCAATCATCATCGAGTCATCATGCATGACAATACCAAATGCATACCATGACTTGATGCCTAACAACCATGTCGATAGAAATATATGCATAGAAACATATAGACACCAACATGCATAACAAATGTATATATAACCAACATGAATTCTTAACAAACACATCCCAAAAACAACTTCATCGACTTCTATATGAAAACATAACTGTAGCAATGACTATTGGCTTATTGGGACTTGTCTGAGGTTCGGAAGAGTTATTATCCAAACAAATCCCGTGCTACCGACCCTTTCGGCAACAATCTGCGGAGCGCGGATTGAAGTCTCACCCGAGGTAGCAAGGGGAGGGTGCTAGAACCAGGTTTCCACACTCTTGGGATGTCTAGATGTGTTCTGGAAGGTTTGCGAAGCGATCTGTGGCCTCGTGCCACTCTGCTTCCGTGTAGATCTGAAAAACAAGGCAATTCCTTAATACTTATTATTAATGAGTTTGTTATAGATCAGATCTACTTCTTATAGTCTTTAAGCAAATATTTAGTAGAGATAACTAGTGCATGCACCCAGAAATGTTATAGATTTGCATAAACTCAGAATATAAGCATAAGCACACAGATCAAAACATATATATAAACTAGAAATTAACCAGATCCAAATATTTCAAAATCAAAATAGTATTTCAGAACCAACTTATCTTTATTAATATTCTTGATTCATTACAATCCACTTCCTTTCCCTGCACACCCAGCTACAGGGGTTCGCGCACACAGTTGTAGGGGTCCACAGACACAGCTGCGGACTCTATCAGGCCTTTTCGCACACAACTGCAGAGCACCTATCCAACCACTAACACCCATCACCCAAACATACAAAATTAAAGCACAATTACTTGCAAAAACCCGACACATCAGATCTAACCAAAAGAAAACTACTTTATACCCTTAGAGCCTCACTCTATTTATACATTCAGTCGACTTACTTCCTATTATTCTATATTATTTTTGGGCAGACAACCCTTTGATTCGACCTATTACATTTCATGCTCTGTGCATTTCAGAAATTTACAATATTATTACCCTAACTTATAGGATTTAAGCCCCAAATCCATTACGCGGGGCCTCCGCTACCCAACAGGCCCCCAACACAATCATCGTGACTCGTCTCGAGTCACTTGTCAGTGCGGTGATACGCATTGCCTAGGCTCCGCAGTCCACTTCCCCGTAAGTGACACACTTTTTTCTGCTGGTTCCTCTTTGTCTCCTGCAACTCTTCTTCTCTCTCTTGCTCCATTGCTTCCACCAATTCGGGCAACCGATGATGCTCATTCTACTCTACTTGGTTAACAGAGAGCACCCCTTTATAGGATTTTAGCTCAATCTGGGGTGTCGCATAAGGGAACTATTCGAGCCAACGCAACAATTTTCCAATGTTTGGTCTACTATACCCACTATCTACTGCAACTTGTGTTGCAATTTTTCAAGACCATTGTTGCTTTCCGTGAGATCCCAATCTTCAAGGTGCATCCGAGACGAACTGTTAACTACAATTCCATCATTTGTCTTCGTATGTACAATCTTTCCCTTATCATTTATGTTTCGCTAGCTAGCCCATAGGTTAGGCAGTGACATCCGGACCAGTTTTGCTTTGTATCTAAGAATTTATGGCACATCCCTTACCGTCGGTGCTGAACTCTGCGTGGTGCTTGTATCCGTCAACACCATATTATTCAGAAAGTACTGTAGCTCCATTGGCCATATCACAACCCTCGGGCTTACTCCTTGAGTGTAAATAATGAATAGTTCAATATCGGCGGGAAGGCACAATAGCTTACTTTTCTCAAAAGCGTAGATCATTTGGCGGATGCCCCCTGTGATTTATAAGCATTTCAAAATTCAAATTCATCGGTTCCCTCCTTTTCTAGTGTCGTAATGTTAAGCTTGTGGTAGATCGTTCCAAATCTGGCTCGTACCCCGTCTCTTAATTGCCCACCGCCCGCTCCTTTTCGCCATAAGTCAGACATCTTATCATGAATAGTGATAGAAACAATCACCTCTTTGCTTGTTGACACTGTAGCACAACCCCTTCTGTGCGACCACAACCCTTGTGACAGACCAAATCTACGCGCACCCTTGTTTTCACGCAACTTCCTCACAGACTGCTTTATTGTCATGTTCTCTCTTTCAACTGGTTAGAGCGGTGAGACTGTCCTTCGGTCGGTTAGTTAGGTGGTCGGTCCACCAATGTAGAGCTTTAGGGTACTACCATTTACTCTGCCCGGGAAGGTGTATCCATTGAGCTTGGCAAGCTGCACCACACCTCCATTTGTAACTTCTTTGACTACATAGGGTCCCAACCAATGCATTTGGAGCTTGCTAGGGAATTTCTTGAACTTGCTGTCATATAGTAATACTAGATCATTCTCTTTGAACGTGCACACCTTGATGTGGTGATCATGCCAAGCTTTCTCTTGCTACTTCTATACCTATTGATGGAATTCGGCCAAAAATCATTCCTCCTCAAGTTCCTCCAATTGCACGAGCTATTCTTCCAAACCCCCGTGGCCTACCATGCTTGTCATTACCGTGATTCACAAACTAGGTACAATGTATTCCATTTGCATTACAACTTCCATGCCATAGACTAACCAAAAAGGTGTCTGGCCCGTCAACTTCTTGCACGTGGTTCGGTATGCCCATAGCACAGCAAGGATGCATAAGTCCCAATTGTTTCGTTGCACATTACATACCTTGGTCAACACAGTCTCCAAAATCTTGTTGAACACTTCAACGGTCCCATTCGCTTGCTGATGGTATGGCGTACTCTGTTGATGATATATATGGAATTCCTCAATGAGCGCACTGATAGTTTCATTTATAAAGTGTGTTCCACGGTTGCTCATTATAATTTTGGGACATCCAAATTGTGTCAACGCATTCTTGAGCAAAATTTTTGTAGTTGTAGCAGCCATGCAGTCCTTAACCGACTGTGCTTCTACCCACTAGGTCATGTATTATGTCGCGGTGATGATATAGTGCACGCCTGTCTTCCCTTGAGGTGTGATAGGCCCCAAAAATTCGATTTTCCATTTTTCAAATGGTTGTAGTGCTATCTATGGCTTGAGTGGCATTTCATTCCTCTGTGATGGTTTCCCAGTCTATTGACATACATCGCAGGCCCGACAATATACTTTTGAGTCTTGATGTAGAGTTGGCCACCATAGTCCAGCATGGAGAATCTTCTGTGTTGTGGCGCGTCTCGCATAATGTCCTCCTGCAACTCCCCATGTGCTTTGGCAAGGATCTATCCTCGCTCGAATTCAGGTACATATTTGCGTAATATTTCATCGTTGCCCATTTTGTAGAGGTGCCCTACAATAACAGTAAAGTCTGTTGCGCGTATTACCAGTTATTTCTTCTGCTGCATAGTATACCTCGATGACGCGGTTCTTGTGGTTAAGAAGTGGATTATATCCTCAAAGTGGCCATCCGCAATGCACACTGCATAGAGCTGTGTGTTAGGTAGTCCCTCCTCCTAGTTTATGGGCTCTTCATTGTTGTCAATTCGGGACAGGTGATCTGGGCTTATGTTTAGATGTCCCATCCTTACGATGACTTCAAAATCATATTCCTAAAAAAATAACAACCATCGACAAATGCACCCCCCAACACAGGCTTATTGACTAAGTATTTTAATGTGGAATGGTTAGTATACATCTTAAAGTGTCCCCCGAGTAGATAGTGGGGATATTTCTGGTGCGCGTACACCATCGCCAACTCCTCATGCTCGGCGTTGGAGTAGTTATTTTCAAATTTGGACAATCGTTGGCTTGCGAATGCGATTGGGTGATCAATTCCTTCCGCTCCTTTCTGTGTGAGTACCGCGCCTAGCGCGATATTTGACATGTCAACATGTACGTGAAATTTGATTTCCCATTTTGGAAAGACCAAAATGGGCGCTGATGCCATATTTTCCTTGAGAGTTTCCAAATTTTGTTACATTCCTCATTCCAACAATAAGTAGCATCCTTTTTCAAAAATTGTTCCATTGGTGCCATGATCTGTGCGTAGCTCTTGATGAACTTTTGATAGCACCCAATGTATCCCAACATGGCGCACAATTGTTTGACACTTCACGGTGCTTGCAAATTGAGTATGATAGTGATCTTTTCTGGGTCTATCATCAGGCCTTGCCTGGAGACCACATGGACGAGCAAGTTCCCTAAGGGGACGAGGAAAGTACACTACTTTAGATTTAATCTGGTGCCATGGACAAGTATCCAACATTAATCGTAAGCTCGCGATATGTTTTTTGACTAACCCAAATATGGTCCAATCATCAAGATATACTTCCAAGAACTTATGTAAAAAATCCTTGAATGCAACTACCACAATGCATGAGAATATCGCTGGTGCATTCTTCAGTCCAAAGGGCATCAAAGTGTACTGAAAACATCCCTATTCGGTGGAAAAAGTTGTTTTACTCCTGTCCTCTAGCACGATCTTGATCTGGTGATACCTTGAGGAACCATCTGTGAAGGAGTAGGCTTCCTGTCCACCCACATTTTCCAATACCTTGTCTATAAATGGCGTCGAAAAGGGATCGTTAACACATGCATCGTCGAGCTTCCTGATATCCACGCAGATGCGAATTTCACCTTTTTGTTTTTTCTCCTGTACAACCATAGGACTTAACTAGTTGGATTCCTCCACTTGTTCAATTATTCCTGCTACAATCATTTTGTCCAACTCTTCGCGGACCTTCGCTTTGTATTTTGGATTCAACCAATAAGGCTGTTGCTTGACTAGCTTTGTGTCTGCCTTTAGAGTTATCTTCATCATCCCTAGGTCGTCAGGGATTCCTTTTAACTCCGTGATTTTAGTCGGGAATAAGTCTTGATATTCTCAAAGTAACTCGATGAGCTTCTCCACCGTGGCATCATCCCAATAGTCCCCAAGTGTCACATACTGCGGCTCCTCCTCCGTACCAATGTTCCCTGTTTTATTTTTAGCGGTGTGCTGATGTCGGGGTCCTCGATCGTTGGTCCTCGAACCTTGTGACTCCCCTCTATTTCTGGAATATTGATGTTTTTTGGGCCGTCATCGTCATCTTCTATCTGCACGTTGTAACATTCTAGGGCCTGGCTCAACTGACGCGATCAATTTGGCTGCACTATTTCTTCTAGTTCCAATGGTACTTTGAAAATGGCGGCCTTCACAACTTGCAGTGCATCATCAATAGTATCCATCCACTAGTCCTCATATAAGAATGTTAATAAGAATCCTTCACGCAAGATATCCCATTCGTCTGTACCATGTTAGCTTTTTGTTTTAGTATACCAGTTCCTTGGGATGACATCCAAGGTATGATAAAATAAGTGTACCCACTCCGGCTAGGGCTCTTCTCCATAGGCCTGGGTCCATCTGGTGAGGTGCATGTGTGGGTCATCACGTCCATTGTATTTCTCAATTATTCATAGTTCCGGCTTCCCAAACCTTATCTGCATCATTCGTCTGCAGTCGCGCTAGTCTTCAAAGGTTCTTCATACGTCCCCCACCAACACGCTGGAGTCGCGTGCAATGCCTATTTTAACGCATCGAACCGATGGTGCTCTGCTATCGCGCATTCAAACTTGGTCAGGAATTCATCTACTGCTGTCAGCCCATCATACGTCAACAGTTCTCGATCCTGAGCTTTTACGTAATACAACAACCTAGTCATCATGTTGCAGTTTAACATTGTTACTTCGTTCAACCGATTATTCCGTCGCTCATCTTCCTCATCTGAATTTGCAGTGCAAGACTCTGCACACTGCCACGATATTCTTCATTCTATAGTCATTTTGAACCAATATTGATTTCGTGCAATGATCTTATAGATACAATCCAGTTCATCATCACTTCCTTCATCACGCACGAGTTTTGTGTAGTGCTCTCCTTTAGCCGGGTCTAGCGGAATAACTACGCTAAGTGAATTCTTCTCAAATATCATTCTATGCTTCTTTAAATTAATAACCTCGTTCATATCTGTTGCCCAGGCTATCACTAACAACGTAGGGTAAGGGCTATTGTCATCCATGATTTCTATTACCTCAAAGTTCGTTTGTATGCTCGTGCCTTCTATATCCATTGTGATTCCTTGCAGTCGCCCCATGGGCAAGATCTTCTATTGGTTTGACATTCGCAATCGAATAGGAGATCATTGCAATGCAGGCTTGCCCATGCACTCCCAAGTTTGTTTAGGTATCATGTTAGCATCCGAGCCTAAGTCCAGGATAATCTCATCCATCTCATAGTCGCCAATCTGCGCCATTAACCGCATCTCCCGTCTAGTATGTGAAGCATGTTTCCCCAATTTTTGGACCATGCGAGGTTCACCTGACCCTGCGTATCTAGTTATTAGCTCTTGTAATCCTTTAGCTACACTAATATCGCAAAGTAATTTCATGCATGTCTCTAAAAAGGTAGTTAGAATCAAGGGATTCCTTTTCAACTCAGGTTGATCCTTACTACCATAGAGACCTTCGTAAAGCTCTTCCTGGCTTCCAGATCTATCTCCTTGTGAACCCTGACATTGTCCTTGGTTAATTTCCTCTTATCCTCCCTTTTGGCTGCGCCAATTTTGAGCATCATGTTCACGTTGGGGTCTTCCTCGCGCAGTTCGACCCTCATCATTTGGATGTTATGTGTCGTCGTAGGTTGCACTGCCCGCTTCTCATGTATCTGTGCTATCAATGTGGGGCAATCTATCATTTCATGATCGAAATGCTTGCAGTAAGGGCACAATATTCTGGTTGGGTTGGTACAATCCCGCGTGTAATGCCGTGGTCCTCCACAGTTATAGAAAATTAGCTACTCGTGGCCCCTTCTTGGCCCCATTCCTCGTAATCATCCTCACCCTTAGAACCCACTGCGCACTATCACTGTGGCTGGATCCTGACCTTGCACCTCAGTCTGCATCCTGTAGGCAGGTTTTCGATCCATCAATAATTCATAACTTCGGCAGTCTCGTTCATCATGGCACACCGATCTACAAAAATTGCAAAATAGCTATTGGGGGGTCTGGGTAAAATTTTGTAGTAGGTGATAGTTGTTTGTGGTGTGCTTCCCCCCCCCTACCAAATAATTCACGAATATCAAACAATGATCCTTATCATGACCCTGGCCTTTGCATTTCACGCACCACACTTCTTCCCATGCTTTTGGGTGGGGTGCCTTTTCTCATTTTAAACTCTGCATTTCTAAACACAGGTTTTGTATTTGTGCATGGATTTGCTGAACTCCCAACACCGGATCTTGAATTGGAGTTTCATGCAACCTCATTGCGGTCTCTAATGCTTCAACCTGGGTTGAGATATTTTGATGTGACAGTGTCATCCTCAGATGTGGCGTTAAAGACACAACAAACGATGCATAGTGCTGCACATCCGTCAGTGTCATGTTAGCCTCTCGAATCGTACTTTTTAGCCTCTAATCGAGGTCCCAAGGGGTTTATCTTGGAAACATTACGATCTCCTTAAACTCGATGATCAACTGCATCTCTGATCTCGATTGGCTAAACTCTTTTCTTAATACCTCCCAGATCTTCGTTATTCCCACATTCGGGTGATCGCTTGAGTACTTTATAAACCACATCAATGTGCGGTCCTACAATGCACTAAATAGAGTAGCCTTTTTGATGTTATTATCCGCAACTCTATGCACTTCCCACACTACCCTTGCTACGAGCCAAAAATGTTCTGGATCTTTGCTTCCTGCTCCTTTGAATACCGAAAACTTGTTCGTGCTTGTCATTTTTAACTCCTGGTCTATGCATGGGTATGCTAGGGCCTACTATGACCTTGTACCACTTTTGATCCAAACAAACTTCAATCTCTTTCTTTGTAGGGCTTCAAAATTCTGACATCAGACATCCCTTCGGCAGAGTCCAGTCCCGACAACAGAACCATTTGTTGGCTTATTAGGGCTTGACCTAGGTTCAAAAGAGTTATTAGCCAAACAAATCCCGCCCTACCGGCCCTTTTAGCAACAGTCTATGGAGCTCGGGATGAAGTCTCACCCAAGGTAGCAGGGGAGAGTGTTGGAATCAGGTTTCCACACCCTTGGGATGTCTAGATGTGTTCTTGAAGGTTTGCAAACCGATCTGTGGCCTCACGCCACTCTGCTTCCATGTAGATCCAGAACAAGGCACTTCCTTAATACTTATTATTAATGAGCTTGTTATAGATGAGGTCTACTTCTTACAGTCCTTAAGCAAATATTTAATAGAGATAACTAGTGTGCGCACCCATAAATGTTATAGATTTGCATAAATTAGAACATAAGCATAAGCGCACAGATCAAAATAGATACATAAACTAGAAACTAACCAGATCCACAATATTTCAGAATCAACACAATATTTTAGAACCAAATTATATTTATTAATATTCTTGATTTAGTACAATCCACTTCCTTGCTCTACGCACCGAGTTGCAGGGGTCCATGCACACAGCTGCAGACTTTATCAGGCCTCCGCGCACATAGTTGCGGAGCCTCTATCCAACCACTAACACCTATGACCTGGACGTATAGACTCAGAGCACAATTACTTGGAAAAACCCATTACACATCAGATCTAACAAAAAAAACTGCTTTCTACCCTTAGAGCATCGCTCTATTTAGTCATTCCCATGGTTTGCTGACCATGGGCAGGTCGATTTACTTCCTATTATTCTATGTTATTTTTTGGCAGACAACCCTTTGACTCATCCTATTACATTTCGCACACCGCGCATTTCAGAGATTTAAAATATTATTACCCTAACTTATAGGCTTTAAGCTCCAAAACTGTTATGCGGGGCCTCCGCTACCCAACAATGACCATCATCATGTATACACATCAAGTACATACACAATCTACATGCATGCATGACAACCACATTCCATCCATCCAGTCCAAGTGAAGAACCATGCTTTGATACCACTCTGTAACACCCTCCTCCCACATTCACCCAAGCTAACTGGTCCATCGGGCTAAACATGTGACAAAGGGTTACTATGATATGATCTAACTTCGTAAGTATAGTTAAGGAAGTGGAATCGAAAAAATAAAATAAAATTGACCTTCCTTAGGAGCTACATGACCCGAAGAGGCTAACCAACCACTTCAGGTACCTAACCCCTGAGTTAAATTTCCTTTTATCTAAACTAGACCCCCATTCATTCCCATGAGAAGACTTCCATATGAATGAAACCCTCTAGTCACTCCCACGACAAGGAATCCATGCGAATGCAGTATTTTTCAGCCAATTCTGTGCCAGTGACCCCGAAATCTAAGCCACTTTTTCAAGGATAGGACTCAAGCCTCCACCCAGAACTTGATGAAATTCTCAGAAATGATAAATAACAAGAAGATAAGGTCTCTAATGTAAAACTTGAACAAGGAATTGACCAGACTCATCCTAACATGAAAGGAATGTTTTCAAACACATCATAAACATGTAATGTACAGGTCATATAAACATATGAACATAGGGAACTCATACTTATTTGAGAATCGTTAAAAAGGTCTAATTCCCTCTCACAATAGTTGGATTATCATATATTAGGTCATACATTCATTAAAATTTCATTAACTAATCAAAACATGCTGAGAGACATAACTCAAGTCTGTATTGAAACCATGCTTATAACCAACATAGTAATAATGATAAAAAATCATCAAAATCACATAATGACAAGCACATTTACTCATAAAAATCATGAGGAAATATTCTTGTTATCCATATGTAAAAGCCAACGAAGTCAGGGACTTCCACGTACCACCCACCCATAGATTGGGCTGAACCAAATCTTTATTTTAGCCAATCACCCCCATGTCATATTCTAAGCATGAATGTGGGACTTACAACAAAAATTACCTTTCATATTAGGATTTAGAGAATATCCTGCCAGAACTAGTTAAATATTTTTAGGCCCGAAGTAAGCACCAATAAAACTAGGCTTTATCATATAACCCACTAAGGGATTCCTAGGTCCAAATAATAAATATACACTACCATGCTTTTCCACAATCCCACCAAATACTGGTCCAAGGATCACTAGGCCTATAAAAGCATGGATGCCTCTGAATATCTCCACCTAAACCATGGGTAATTTGTCTGTCTCCACCCTCTAGTCTTTACCATATATTTTGTCATTTACCGGTCGAGGATTCCTAGGCCCAATGAGGGAATACAAAACCAATATTTACCAGAATCCCACCTTTACCTGTCGAGGATCCATAGGCCTTGTGATTTTTTTCTTGAGATGACCTCACTCAGTTTTGAAACCATTCTACAATTCAGATCAACCAAATGAAAGAACCCCATCACACCATGGTTATCTGGAAATGGAAAGGCAAGGCTGAAAATGACTATCACCCCTGGAAAAACCATGCCAATGACAACAAGAGAACCAAATACACACATGCATGTACAATTCATGCCAAAACTAGCAAGGCAATCCTACATGCAACTCCATACTTGGAAGTAATCCCGCTATAGCCGCTTGATCCAACTCTTCCTTGCTTAATCTTTGCTTTCCTTTATTTTATTGTCCTTCCTTTGCCTTTCTTTCTCCAATTCTAGAGTGCTCCAAGAATCCTCTAAGAGTATGAGAGAGTAGAGAAAATATAGGGAAAGATCCAAAAATGAATTGACAGAAGGTTGTGAACTCATCCTCATAAGCTTTTTTGTCAATGCGGTCTCTATTTTCTTCAATTTCCATTATTTTCCTTCATTTTACTCCTCACATGCAACCTACGACCTTTCACCTTCCTTTTCTCCTAATTTCTATTATTTTCATAAATAAAATTCCTCTTGCCTTTTCAAATCCTTTTTCATTGCCTTTACCAATCCCCCCTTGCCATAATAAACCAAATGAGCACGCACTCAGATTTTTTGCCTAACATTCAACTTGGAATATATGTCCCATGAAATTTTTCCTATTTTTCCTTTATTAACTTTATTACGTGAACTTTTAATCCGAGGTTGTTATAGTTCATGTTGGGTCCCTATAATACTAGTGATTACCCCATTACTATTGTAGTTGCACTCTTATTAATATTATTGTGAGCCTATTGTACCCATATTGTTATTACTGTGCTCCATAGAATCCCTCTATTGTTATTTTTGTGGCTTTATATTATTATTGTTAGGTCGGCTGGGTTATATTGTGACTCTTTAGACTCCTATATATAGAAAGGAGGTCTTTTCATTTGAATAATCCAAGAATTGTTCATTTATGTAATGTAAAGGAGGTTGCCCCCTCGAAGAGGCTGAATTCTAAGGCGTTGATATATCTTTCTTATCTTTTTCTTGAGCTGGTTTCATAACATTTGGTATCAAAGCTTTAGATTCTAGGGTTTCGCTGCTCCAAACAGGTCATCGTGACATTTTCGCTATAACTTTTTTTTTTGCGACGTTTCAGAAGTAAAAAAAAAAAAAAACCCATTTGAGAAGACATTGCGCTGAATCTCGGATCCAAATTTTAGAGCTTTTTGTGGTATATTTAGGGAGATATGATCTGAGGAAATTGGTCTTTTTGTAGACTCCTGAATTACATTCAAAACAGGTGACCTGGGGAAAATCATCATAACTTTCTCTCTGAGAATCATATTGAAATTTAATAAGAAGGTACAGAAAGAGGACGGACTGTAGTTTCTTGTATATATTTTTCAGAGCCAAGGGTCAAAACAGGGACACATGACACGTCGTACAAGTTCGCTCTACTGAATTAGTCTATAATCAGGTCACTGTGGGAGATTTGGCATAACTCTTCAATGGAGAATCCAATTGGGGTCAGACTGGTGGCATTGGAAAGAGGACATAGAGGGCTACCGTAGATCTCAATTTCAGAACTAGATGATCTAAAATTATAGAGCTACATCAGAGGCAATATCGAGCTACAAAGTGAAAAAGGTGTGTATATTTTTTTAAATGTTTGCTTAAGCTTGGTTTGAAAAATTATTTTGAAGGAATTCAAAGGGCATAGTGAAGCATTATTATCAGTAATTGATGCCATGAAGAAAGAAAATGGAAACACCTAGTAGGCGACCTGAAAGCTCTAGCATGACTCATGAAGAAGAGGAAGAAATGCAACATGATATATCAAAATTATGAGACCAAGTGCAACGAGTGTCACTTGCACAAAAAGGAACAAAATCTAACATGGATTGTTTAAAGAAAGGTGTAGAAGCTAAGATGAATGACGTGGAAGCTAAGATGGATGATTTGAAGATAGATTTGAAGACAGACATGGAAGAATTGAAGATAAATATGAATAAGTTGCTACAAAAAGGGGTCACTAAGGGTGAAAGGGTAGTAAAGGAAACTAATGATGAGAACAAAAGAAATGT
>APFE030946674.1:3820-46347 GCA_000404065.3 Pinus taeda | reverse complement strand
TCTAGCTTGCTTATAGAAATTAGATTTTTGGCCAATGCAGGAATATGCAGAACACCCAGAAGTGTTCTAACCCTTCCACCTTGCAACGTCAACTTTACTTTTCCGCGACCAATGATTCTAGCCTTCCTATCATCCCCTAAGAAGACATCACCACCATCATATTTCTCATACTCACAGAAACACTCTCTATGGGGAGTGAAGTGAAAAGGATGCACCTGAGTCAATCAACCATGCCTCATGATCTACATGTGTACTTGAAGAAGCCAAGTACACATCCCCACCTTCATCTGAGGTGGTTTTCGCCTCTGCAGAAGGAGGCTCATCAGATCCCTTTCCTTTATCAGGAAGCTTTAGATTTACAGTCCCTTTTGTAGTGCCCTTCCTTTTTGCATTTCCAGCACACCACCTTTATAGGTTTTCCTGGAGATTTAAATCTCCCTCTAGATTTAGATCTCCCACTCGATGACTTATTTTTATTTCTGTTCTGGGACCTTCCTTGTACAGACAAGGCATCACCATTTTGGCTTTCCATATTTTTTCATCTCATCTCCTCTATCAGCAAGGATGAGACTATTTCATCAAAATGCAGAGTAGTTGCATTGCTACCTATTGTAATAATCAGACTATCCCATGAATCTGGTAGAGAACACAACAATCTGATGCACTTATCTTCATTTGAAATTTTAATATCAACAGATGCTAAGTAACTTACCACAGTATTAAATGCATTCAGATGCTCTATCACCGAGTCTCCATCTTTCATCCTCAGATTATACAACTTTTTTCGTAGGAACAATTTATTCACTAGAGACTTAGATTGGTACAAAGTCCCTAACTTTTCCCACAAAGCCTTTGCCGTAGCTTCCCCTGATACATTCAACAATACTGAATCTGAGACACACAATTGTATTGTGCTCTTTGCCTTCCGATCCAACTTCTTCCATTCTTCATCGGACACTCCCGTTGGTTTAGTATCTGGATCTACCATGATCCACTGATCTTTATCCACCAACAGATCCTCCATCTTGAGTGTCCACAACTCAAAAATCTGACCATTAAATTTCTCGATCTCTATCTTTCCACTACTTGCCATCTTCTTTCACCACTAGAATCGATCTCATAGATCTCCCACTGAACAACGTCTACCATAGGCTTGAGAAAAAATCCTCAGCAACAAAGGTGTCCCCTTGAAGCCAAAACAACTCTTATACCAAATGTAGGTTTTAACCCCATACAGAAATCACCTGCATACGAATTCTAAAATACATAAAATAAACAATGTGAGAGCATAACACATAAAACACATATACATAGAGATTTTCCCCTGGATCCCAAAATCAGGACTACCAGCTTGATTTTTCATTATGTTCCTTTCATTGTTACAATACATATTTATACATGTTGAATCATCCAATACCATGGACAGAAAAACCATCACATCCAAAACCATGGGCAGAAAACCATTGCGTCGAAAAACATGTGCGAAAATCATGCACAAAACCATAGGTGGGTCCGCCCAACCTAACATAGGGTCCAAAACCAAAATTTTCCGAGGCGTTGCCTTGGACCCCATAAAGTCGGGTTATGGGTGCCCCTTAAACCTCTTGTGACCTCCCCCGCCTCTAACCCCCAGTTAACTACGTCGACTAGTTGTGGAAAGAATATAATACAACCCAACAATGACAGAGAGTTTACAGCCATCTTTCAGGAAGCAGATGGGATGAAATCCTACATCGAACCTTATTCAATAGAAATTTCTTTGAAATATATTTCCAATGGTATATGGAAGTCTACGAATGGGTCCTGGAATCAAATGCTAATGATTCTCGAAGTAAGGACCTTGAAAGTCCTTAGGAGGAGGCCTAATTTTAGACCCCGAATTTCTGGACCTCGGAACCAGGGCAATAGGAGGAATCGAGACCTGATATTAGAAGGAATGAGCAGGTCCTATTAGAACCTCAGAAGGTTGAGACCGTCAGAATATCAGAGGTTCAGAACTTCACAACTCATTTATAATTCGGTGGAAGAAAAGTTATGATTTGATACTTGAGTAGGAGAACATCGAGACGCAATATCGTAACCTTGAAGTAGGAATTTGCTGGAACATTGGAGGTTGGAGCAGCATGGAAATTTGGAAGGTCGAGGCCATCAGAACCTTGGGAACTTGTAAGTCCTTA
Organism: Pinus taeda; assembly: GCA_000404065.3. NCBI lineage: Eukaryota > Viridiplantae > Streptophyta > Pinopsida > Pinales > Pinaceae > Pinus > Pinus taeda. Next base: position 44,170 of record APFE030946674.1, on the reverse strand, counting down.
TAAATTGTAATTCTTTAAAAGCATTATGGTTTGTGAGGAAGAGGAATTAACAAAGGAAATCATTGAAAAACCAATGACCGGTGGTCCCTATCTCTCTCCTCTATTTGGACACATGGTAGCAATTGATTAGCCCTTGGGAGTTGGCATTGAAGATGATGTCAACATGATGTGGTTGTGCGGTGGAAAAATGGCATTTTTATTTGGCATTTTTGGTGTCCTAATGGGGAAAATCTAGGTGACATGTGTCACCATTGAGGATGTGCCACATGGAGTGATGAAGACAACATGATGTCATCTCAGAGGTCAGCATTTTGGAGGAAGGAAGGGACTCCAATGGTGTTGGCACACAGTTGTCAGTTCCCATGGAACCAAGGGCATATAAATAATACTCAACACCTGAGTGTTATGAGCATTTCGAAGGTCATAATTTCTCCTTTGAAATTGAATTATGAAGGAAGTCCTGATATAGTGAGATCTAATATGGTGGTGCTTGTTTTTGGGAGACCCAAATGACCAAGGGTGAAAAATGGGGTTAGCACCTAAGTGCTATGAACAATTTTGGAGCTTGGAGTTTCATAACTCCTATGCAAATTCTTTATGAAAAAGTTACGAGGAAAAGAGATCCGATGTATGTTGGTGTATGGACGTAGAAACTAAAAAGAACCAAGGGTGAGAGAAGTCACTAAAGAAAGATAGGCCCTTGGAAGGATCTGAAGGCCATAGCACCTTATTGCTAATCCATTGGTCACAAGTTTTAGTTTCATGGTGTAAAACAAGAAGTTGAGCAAAATGAGCTAAAGGTAAAATTGGAAACTCGTGATTTAGGAAGGTCATTAAAATGAAATTTCCAACATGTAGTAGCTCTGATATTTTTGTATAGAGGTATATAAAGGCATATGAGGATGAATGGGTCAACAACTAAGCAAATGTGTGTAGAAGGTTGGTGTCATAGGAGTAATGGCGGTTGCAAAAATTGCTAGGTCAAGACAATGATGACCATGATTTGCATAGGTAGCAGTTGATTCCAAAACGACCATGCTTGAGCTTTCTTACATGTTAATGAGGAATTAAATGTAAAGATGGCCAAGTACAAAAGTGTTAATCACAGTACAAGAGAACCATGTTGGAAGTACACCTGATCTTTGTGAGCAGTTAAGAAGAACGAAGAGCCATGTTATGTGTGTAGACATAATTCACAATTTGTCTCATTGGAGTGTGTAGATGGAATAAATATTTAATTTTCAGTATGGAGAATGCTTAGGAGCCAATTCTCATGATTTAATTTAGTTACCTAGTTAGACGCCATAGTAGAATGGAGAGCCATGCAAAGGTAAAATCGGGCAGTGTGGAAATAGGTAGTAGAGGAAGCATTGAGCAAAGTGCAATAAAGGAACAAGACCCAGGATCTCAGATGAGAAAATGAAGAAAAAAAACATTGTTGTGAGAGAGATGAATAGAGAGCTTAGTGTTGAGAGTGCATTGATATGTGTGAGGCTAAGTGCACTTTTTCAGTTGTCAAAGGTTGAGAGTGCTTAAGTTTAAGGAGGAGACCCCGAGAAAGAGTTAGTGATGTTATGAGAAAGGTCAAAGGTGCCTGTGCAGAGGGAGAAGGCTGAGAGAGCTCGTATTGTGGTGTAAGAGGCCAAGAGAGCCTGAGGAATAGAAGGTTCAAGAGCTGAGTGTGTGATGATGAATAACAAAGAACAAAGTGTTGGTTGGGTTGTGATGAGTGACTGTTGTTGAGCAGATCAGCGGGATGCTATAGAGTGAGAAAAGTGAGAAGAGTGGTGCATGAGCCAAGGGTTGAAGAAAACAATGTTGATATTAGGCAGAGTTGTTTCCAATTACAGTGAACATTAGTTCATTATTGAGTGTGGGTTGGATCCTACATATAGGAAGTTGGTGCTTCCATTTCTAGTGGTGTGTGAGAAGGATTTGGGGTTGGTGCATCCTACAAGTTGGTGCTTACATAAATCCAAGGAGATACAAGTTGTTTCTTGCAACAAATATGTGAAGTTGGTGCTTCACATTGTGCTTCTGGTAAGTTGGAAAAATGTCTACAAAAGGAGGGAGTTGGTGCTTCCTGCTATTATGTGTTAGGAAAAATCAAAGGGTGTTGGTGCTTCATGTGAGTGGTGGCTCACAAAACAAATTGATGTAATATAGTACGTGCTCTTATTTTAGATAAATAACAACAAGATTTGGTGGTTTTTTCCCGAAAGGGTTTCCGCGTAAAACCTTCGTGTTCATGTGTTTGTTTCTCATGTTGTGTACGATTGTGTTGTGTTATGTCCGATGTTATGGTTGTTGATGGTTTCTCTCATATAATGGATGCCATGTTTGAATGAGGAAGAATAAATTGGATTAAAGGTAAAAATTAACCTTAATATTGATTCACCCCACTCTCAGTATTAACATTGTTTCCAACAATTGGTATCAGAGCCTGGTTCCTTAAGGAATAGCTTAACCACTAGAAGGTAGATTTAAGGGAAAAAATGGCTAATCAAACTTGGCTTACATCAGAAGGATTTCCATTCTTAAATTTATCAAAGTATGTATTTTGGAAGGTTATAATGAAAGCCTATTTAATGGCCTTGGATGTTGATGTATGGTCCTTCATATAGAATGGAGAAAAGAGTGAACCAGAACATGTAGTTTTTGGTGAAGAAGATGACCTGGATGAGAGGCCATGCAAATCTAAATAAAGGTCTAAATTTGTATAAGTAGAAAATGGGAGTACCTTAGAGGAAGAAGATAGATCCCAGGTGTGCTCATCCGTATGAGAAAATAATAATACTCCTAACAATGATGAAAAAGGGATACCCCTTAGACCCATGGAAGACTCCATGGACACAAAGATGGGTTTAGATCTCTGTGGTAACTCAGCTAGAACCTATGATAGTGAAGAGAAGGATCTGAATGAAAGGATATAATTTAGAAAGAAGTTAATCTATGCTCTAAAGGAGATCAAGGACCTCTCAGAGGTAAATCTCAAGAAAGAGGAGCAATTAAAAATTTATGAGCTTGAGAATGAAAAGTTGAGAAAAACAATAGTAAATATTAATGCTCAATAAGAAATAGGCTAACATGATGAGTGCCAGCTTAACCAATCAGTTGCGTGAGAAGGAAGCTTACTGTAAGAGACTACAATTTGAAGTAGTCTCATTCAGACATGACTTAAAAAGTCAAATAAAGAGTTGTCTCAATATCAGAAGCTTGAGGAGAGCAAGAAAGTCTTGGATGAGATGCTTGGAAAGAAAATATCCCTTCTCATCAAGGTTGGTTTGGGTTTCAAAGAAAAACCAAGCTCTAAGATTTCCAAGGCTAAAGGGTCTACTTCCCAGGTAAACACAACTTGAGGTTCTAGAAACAAAAGAGGAAAATATGTTGTTGAACTCCAACATCAAGGAAATCAGCAACAACAAAAGAAGAAAAGGAAAAAGAAAAAGGATAAGAAGCAGAAGCAAGTAGAGCAACAGAAAAGATCAAGGTAGCTACAAGAAAGAGTGCAAGGAAGAAATGGGAATTGTCATGAAAGGCACATGAAGAACTAGCAGAGGTCCTGTTGTTCCTTAAGAAACCAATTTCCTGGCTGCAGGGAAACTGTGCTCAAGACATTAATAAATATCACTTATTGTCACTTATTGTTTGTTATGTTCTCAAATGAAGGAACTGGAAACTTGGTTTTAAACTCTTAATACGTGTATGACCAAAACATCTCATAATGCCATTTGTTGCTAAATATAAATGATGGATGAAGAAAGTTTGAAGGGGAAGCTAGAGATAATATGTTGATCTTTCACAAAAATTACTATCTGTAACTTAGATGAATTATGATAGTGAGAATTGAATCATAGACAATATGCTGATATTTTAGAGAAAATATTATCTATAATTTAGAAGGGAAGTGAGGACTTCAAGTATAGGAGCGCTCTTTAAGGAATTTTAACTTTATGTACATAAGAAAATAAAGACCTGTTACTTCATTACTATACTTGAAAAGAAGAAAACATAGCATGACACATGACAGAGAAACTTACAAAATTATATGCAACAACTCATGGAAAGTTTTGATTCTTTCATTAATCAACGATCATATCAGGAATATAGTGGCCTAGTCTCTGGGTTCTCCAAAGTTCTAGCCACAAACCCTTTCTTTGTAAAATTTCCTCCTTTTATACATTTGTGAAACACTTGTGAAACTATCAAACTACTAAACTGTTTCCCTAACTATTTGATTAAAAATTATTACAGACTTTTACAGACGTCTTAAGACACCTCAAAAAACATAAAATAATAGAAAACAACTGAATTTAGAAGAGGACAATAATTGCTGAATTGCTCTGTTAATCTGTTGTTGAGTTTCTTCTGTAGATGCTTTAACAATGCTTAATCTGCTTAAACTGTAATTAACAGTGTTGACTTGTGTAAACTTGGGTTTATGCATGTATCGAGACCTGTGTCTTTAATGATCTTCTGAGTCAAACTTTAAATCCATAATGGTTAAGGCCCCTTTCATAAATCCCTATGCAAAATGATTTGTTAAACCCAATATAGACCTTATCGGGACTCAATCAACCCTTCTAAACCTTCAACATCCATTTATTTAACTCAAATATATATATATATATATATATATATATATATATATATATATATATATATATATATACCTACTTAAGTCACTCCTTAACATTAGATATATCATGGTTTCCACCTATAAGCCCTTATATTGGCGCTAAATTCATTATAAACCATCTATAATGAAAATATCCATAAAGCATGCATTTATACATTTTTCAAAGCCTCTAAATATTTCTCTAGGCAACATATTTGTTCGATAGATCCCCACCATAGATCTGCGCTTAGTGGATCAGACGATTTATAAAGATTTCGGGCGAGACATAAGCCCTGAGAATACCCGCCCGTAATGGGTGGTTTTCTCTTTCCCGTAGCTGCTACGTGTCAAACAATAAGTGGAGTTAGGTGGGCCCATTAAAAATTTCTTACCACTTCGCATCCACCCGAAATTCCGCCTTTAACTTAAAATCTGCCTTCTCTTTGGATTTGGCTTTAACGCTAATTTCTTTGTTTACACAACAAAATCAATGCAAAACACATAAAGTGGAACTGAAATAGAATTAACCCAATTTAATAAATATATTAGGTTCAGAACTCAATCGCAAATCAAAATCGGCATAGACACATATATATATTAAGAGTTATGCGATTTATGCGATATTGCGGACCCGACGGGAGATTTAAACAATATATATGTAACGTCGGGTCCAGCCATTGCATATCACAATTGGCGGAACCCACCTCTATATGCATAAAGGCTTTGCGGACCTGATGGAATCATAAAACACAATATATATTATATCAGGTTCAGCTTGCCATATCCCAACTGGCACTTATTTCTAATATAATCCATTTATAATAGAAATATATAGAAATGTGTAATCATAATGTATATGAGGGAATTTTGAGATGGCAGACCCGAAGGGACTTAAAACCACATTGTATATATCTTTTGGGTTCGGCTATATACGTTTTAACACTTTTCCTTTGTAAATCCGATATTTCTTTATTTATTTCTCATTTCGATATGCGCTTATATATATACATATCTCTCCATATATACATATAGTCCATATAACCCTTTATATCCAATTCTTTTGCATTTCTTCCTTTAGCGATGCCAATATATAACAAACAAAATATTTCATTTCTTTTAGACTTTTCGGGAAGGGTAAAGAATATAAAGGAGTTTTATGACTCCTGATAATGATATAACTAATAAATAAACCTCAAGCATAATATAATCTACAATAGGTCTCTTCATCCTCAAGGACAAATCCCTCAAAGAAAAGGTATCTTTAGTCCTCAAAAGCCTTTTCATGGTTATTATTTTTCTTGGAACAATTTTGGACATAAAGCCATAGATTGTATGTGGCATGCAATAAAATGAGATGTGTTGGGTATAAACAACCCAATAATGCATAAAACGACTTGGAGAAGGCATGTTGGAACTGATAGGAGTCACAAGATTTCTGATAGATATGGTAATTCCTCTGTTGCATTTTTAAGCCATATCTAATGCTACAATTGTGGCAATCTTTGGCACAATAGAGAAAATTGTAGATATGAGAAGAAATGGCATGCTTCTTCACATATACATACAAATGTAAAAACTCAGTATTTGCCGATAAGAAGAAACAATGGAGGTGAGGAATACAAGTTTGTATTCAGTGTCAAAAGAGAAATATGAAAATAGGAGGAAGAAATCAGAGGAATGATCCTCTTACCCTTGTGGTTGAAACCTCTGTGGCGCAGAAAGGTTGCAGGAATATTTGGGTGAAGAAATAGGAGCAAAAGGAGAAGATTCCCCTATCCATGTGCAACCAAGAAAAGGCCCACATCTAGGCAAAGACGAAGCTGGAAGGAAAAGCCTCTGTCACGACTCAAGTTTTGAAAATTTTGAAGATGAAGGATGATGATATTCTCATGGGGAGTAGATCATCTATTTCTCCTTAGTAAAATAAGAGAATGGCCTTAAGGGAGTTCGAATGAGTCAAATGCTAAAAGTTAGAAAGCAAAGAAAGATAGGTGCATTTTATTTTTATAGGTATGGTCTAGTCCTCTTTTTGATTATGGTAATGTATGTGCTTATTTCAAATGTACCAACATTGAAAGAGAGAGGAGGTGTTGGCATTATGACACAGATTTGGCACTATGACACAGGTGTTGTCCTTGATGGCAACTCACTCAGATGGCAGATCACAGTTCAGACTCACAGAATGAAGAAAGAGAGGTATATGCGGGTTCCCCATTGACCAAGCCACATGTACACACGGGTTAGCAGACCAAAAGGGGCGTATAACGTACACACGCACTTTCACAGAAGGAAAGGTGCATACATGTTGGAAAACTAAGTTTTGGTCCGTGGTATTTGGTCCATGGTATTTTGATCCATGGTATTGGTCCAAGGTATCTGGCCTGAAGTGTTGACCCCAGGTATTTGGTCCAAGGTATTGGTCCTAAGTGCTTTTGGTCCATGATATTGAGTAAGGCCTAAGACTATAAAAGGAGGAGAAGATCATTAGGCACAGGTACTTAAGTATTGAATATTTGATGAAGAGCAAGATCTAGTATATAGGTTATTGGGTTATGGTGCATAGCTGGATTTGAACCATAGATGAACCTTAGCGCTTAATTAAGGATAAGATCTAATGATGGGTCAAGATATTAAGGCTTGAATTGAAGTATATTTGTGTGGTTTTGATCATTTATCTGAATAATTGGCGCATGTTGTAGTATGTAAATATAATGATCTGGGTATAACTAAAGTCCCAAATTGTTGTAAAGTTTAAATCATCATTTATAGATATGTACGTAGGTTCACTTTAGAAAAGGTGCATATACACGCTGGTTCTGCATATCAAAATAGTGTATACATCTTAAATTTGATTTGCATATCTGTAAGCAGGTTCACCTTGAGAAAAGAGCATATGCATGCAAGTTTGACACATGGAAGTAGCCTATACCTCATAAAATATGTTTTAACTGCTTCTGTTTGCTGTTGCAGTGTTCTAGGTTATGTCTTGGGTTCTGGTTACTATATTATGGTTACAACATTTTGAAAAGTGATTGATTGGTTCAGTTGAGGTTGGTGTAAAGGAGATTGGTTGATGCAGATATATTTGATGTTTGAATGCTATTATTGAGGGATCTAGTCTGAAAATTTATGAAACGTGGTCCCTGGAAGAAAGGAGAAGGTTGTAGCCTTCTGTAGGTAGGCACCTACGTACTAATAAACATATCAGCTAGTACAAGAGCTAGGGGGTTGTAGCTCCCTTCCAGGAGAAGCTGGAGAATGAGAGAAGGTTGTAGCCTTCTGTAGGTAGAAGCCTACGTACTGGTATAAGACTGCACCAGTACAAAAATTGTAAAAAAAGTTTGTTATTAAAAAGAAGATAGAGATGATTATAGCAGGTGGTTTTCACCCACATTGGGTTTCCACCTTATATCTTGTGTTCATGTGTGTGATTGTTTGTTCTATTTTTATTGCACCCGGTTACTGTTTATATGGTTCTAATGCATTGATTAAAGATCAACATATGATGAATTAATCGAATCATAAGTTTGGAAGATATATGCTAGTTGCCTTAAATATAGTTGCGTATACACAAAAGTTCCATTAATTGAAGTAGTGTATATGAATTTGATTATGGAAATGAAAAATTATTGTCTTGCTAATACTGATTCACCCCCCCTCTCAGTATTATTTCCAACAATTGGTATCAGAGTAGGTCCTTTAGAAGAAGCTCCATCGTTTGAAGGAAGATCCATCATCATGAGTAATCAAGAAAGAGAGGGATCCATCAGACTAACAATCTTTGATGGAAGAAACTTCGTTTATTTGAAGGTAAGAACCATAGCCTATCTTCAATCTCTTGGAATAGATGTCTGGGAAATCGTGGAAGGAGGATATACATTTTCATCAGCAATTCCTACAGATGCAGCAGGTAAAAAGCAATATGAAACCAATGCCAAGGATGTTAATACACTATTGGGAAGTCTGTCACAATTAGAATTTGTCAAAGTTATGTAGCTCAAATCTGCCAAAGAAATATAGGATAAAATCATTCTAAGCTATGAAGGAGACTCTTAGGTAAAATGTGCAAAACTGCAAACTCTCAGAATTCAAAATGAAACTCTCAAAATGCACAATGATGAAAGTATAACTAGTTACTTCTTACATATAGATGAGATTGTTAATTGCATGAAGAATTTGGGTGAAGAGATAAAGAAGTTACTTTAGTTGAAAAGGTTTTAAGATCCTTGTCTGCTAAGTTTGAATCGAAAGTATCTGCCATAGAAGAAAAGCAGGATCTTTAGACTATTACTATGACACAACTAGATGAAATCTTAACTGCTTTCGAGATGAGAAAAGGAGGTCCATCATATATGAGAAAGCCACATTTAAAGCTTCAGGAAGAGAAGAACTCAATGATTTAGGACTTATTTTAGAAGGAGAGGAAGAAGCAAACTTTGTCAAGAACCTTCAATGGGGTTCCAGAAGATTCAGAGGTAAACTACCTTTCAAATGTTTTGCTTGTGGAAGAGTCGGTCATTATGCTGCCAAATGTCCTCATAAATATAAGCTTGATAAAGGTAAGGAATCATCAAAATGGAATAGAAAACAAAGTGTAAGTAAGAAGAGCTATTATATGCATGAAGATATTGATGGTTTATCAATTAGTGATGAAGATGAAAATAGTAATGACTATAGACTTCTGGTGGCTTTTGAAGATGATGATTTCTTGGATGCTTTAGATGAAGATGAACTTTATGAAGAAATATCTAAACTAAAAATCTATTTAGAAGAAAATAACATGATTATATATACTTTGACATTCTAACTTGTTGCAAGAGAAAAACACAATGAAAAACTATAATGTGAAATTGTGGGTCTAAGAAAGGATATTGAGAAAAAGATCTCAATCTTAGATTTTCTAAAGGATCAGAAACCTTAAATGGAATTATCAAAGTGCAACATTCTCCTCTGACAAAGACAGGTCTTGGATATAATGAAGAAGCATCTCAAGCACAGAAGCCATCAACCTCCACTAAAATCTATCTTGATGCAGCAAAGAGCAGTGAACAGTTTGACAATCATCAACAAAGGCATAAAGTAGACCACCAGGTAAATTAGGGTCAATTTCCTTCAAGGATGAACAGAAGCTACAACCAACCTAAGGTAAATCATACTCAATCTGTTTCAAGAATGAATATCAATAATCACCATGTTAGTAGATTCGATAATCACAGGAACTTCTTTAATGGCCAATGTTCTTCATGTCATAACTTTGGACACAAAGCTGCTCAATGTGTTGCTTACAAGACCATCATGACTAGAGAAGCACGAAATCAAAGGAATGTGACAGGGATCATGAAACGAAACTACAATAACTTTTCTCTTCTTGAAAATGAAATAGAATGCTCTATCTGTAACAACTTCGGTCATGAAGAATCTAAATGCAGGAGTAAATTTCAACAAACATCTTAGAAGGAGAAAACTCCATTAAATCCAAAAATATGGAGAAAGAAAGAACCACAAACAAAAATATGTGGTATATCCTTGTATGCATAAGGACAAGAAAATTAGTGGTACATCAACAATGGATGCTCAAAACACATGACAGGCGACAAAGAAAAACTTCAGTCATATAATGCCTTAGAAAAGGAAAAGAAGGTCTCATTTGGAAATGACACTCCTGCTATCATAAAAAGTAAAGGCTCTGTTCTCTTAAAAGAAAAAGTTAAAGCTGGGAATGTTATGTATGTTGATGGTCTAAAGCATAACTTGTTGAGTGTCAATCAAATGTGTGATCAAGGAAATGAAGTAGTATTTCGATCAAATGGGTGTGTTACTCGTGAGCTTGATATAGGAGAAACCGTGATCAAAGGTATAAGGACTCCAAAAAACTTATACATACTCAAGGGAGGACAACAAAAGTGCTATCTAAGCAAAAATGATGAACACTGGCTATGGCATAGAAGATTGGGGCATCTAAGCTTCTCTCAAATAAGGAAAGCATGCAGATTCCATGCTATTCATTATCTTCCTGATGTCAGCATTCCAGAAAATACAATATGAAAATCATGTCAATTTGGTAAGCAAACCAGATCACACTTCCCTGAAAAGGAAGGATCAGCTAGTAAGCCTCTTGAAATTGTTCATACTGATTTATGTGGACCATCAAGAAAAAAATCACCTCATGGAGAAGAATACTTTATATTGTTCATTGATGATTTTTCAAGAATGTTTTGGATAGGACTTCTAAAGCATAAAGATGAAACATTTGAAAAATTCAAAGCCTTCAAAGCTTTGGTTGAAAATGAATCAGATCGCAAAATCAAATGCCTCAGATTTGATCAAGGAGGGGATTTTACCTCAGATGAATTCTTTGAATTTTGTGAAGAACATGGAATAAAAAGGCAATTCTCCACTTCAAGGACTCCTCAGCAAAACATAGTGGTAGAAAGGATGAACATAACTATTCAACAAATGGCTCGTGCTATGCTAGATGAGTTTGTAGCTCCTGCAACCTTCTGGGGTGAAGCTGCATTTGTTGTCGTCACTATTCTCAACCAAGCAAATGTTCAGGTAAACAAAACTCAAACTCCACATGAACTTTGGTATGGTAAGACTCCTACTATAAAATACTTCAAAGTTTTTGGAAGAAAATGTTAGATCAAAAGGGATGATGAAAAAATTGGTAAGTTTGAACCCAGAGAAGATGAAGGTATTCCCCTTGGTTACTCTTCCCGAAGTAAAGGATATAAATGCTATAATAATAGACTTGGGAAAATTATTGAAAGTATTGATGTTGAGGTTGATGAAGCATCCAAAAATATGAAGCAAATAAAAACTGAAGATTGTGAAGAAGATGAGGATTATCCTCCCACATCAAATCAGACTAATTCTAAAGAAGAAACCAATGAACCACTAGAAGAAGAGATAATGATAGAAGAAAAGAATCCGTCTAGGTATGTTTAGAAAAATCATCTAGAGACTCAAATTTTGGGATAGAAAGAGGCAGGTGTGCAGACACGAAGAACTATTATAGAAGCTTCAAGCTATCTATCATTGGTATCCTCCACCGAACCTAAAAATGTAAATGAAGCATGCAAAGATGAATGTTAGGTCAAGGCCATGAATGAAGAACTTGAGAAAATTGAAAATAATAATACTTGGGAATTAGTTCCTAGACCTCATGATAAGAATATCATAGGAACTAAATGGATGTTCAAAAACAAGTTGAATGAAAATGGTGAAGTTATTAGAAACAAGGCCAGACTTGTTTGTAAAGGATATGCTCAACAAGAAGGTATAGATTTTGAAGAAACTTTTGCACTTATTGCTAGACTTGAATCTATACAAATGTTCCTTGCTCTTTCTAGTTTTTAGAAATTCAAAGTATACCAAATGGATGTAAAATCTACCTTTCTTAATGGAGACTTAGAAGAAGAAGTCTATATTGAGCAACTAGATAGATTCATTCTTGGAAATGATGCAAAAATTGTATGCAGACTCAGAAATTCTCTCTATGGTCTAAAACAAGCTCCAAGGGCCTGGTATTACCGTCTTGAAAAATATCTCCATTAACAAGGTTTTTCAAAAGGATCAACTGATAGTAATCTATATACAAATATTGACAATAATAAATTGCCAATACTTGTGTATGTTGATGATATCATTTTTGGTAGCAATGAAGAAGCCATGAGTCAGAAATTTTCTTCGGTAATGCAACAAGAATTTGAAATGTCCTTACTTGGTGAGCTTACATATTTTCTTGGTCTACAAGTTCAACAAAATAAAGATGGTATTTTTCTGTCACAAACAAAATATCTCAAGAATATCTTGAAAAAATACGGCATGGAAGATTCTAAACCAGTATGTACCCCAATGGTAACAGGATTTAGTCTTAGCTCAAATGATGAATCAACAACAGTACATCAACCAACCTACAGATCCATGATTGGCAGTCTACTTTATCTAATAGGTACCTGAGCAGACATCATGCATGCAATAGGAATAATTGGAAGATTCCAAGCAATTCCAAAGGAGTCACACCTTCATGCAGTCAAAAGGATTTTCAAATATCATCAAGGAACACATAATTTTGGTTTATGGTATCTTAGAGATACAGATCTCACACTTCATGCATATACAGATGCAGATTGGGTAGGAAGTGTTGATGACAGAAAAAGCACTAGTGGTGGTGCATTCTATATGGGTTCCAGATTAGTGTCTTGGTTCAACAAGAAACAAAGTTCAATTGCATTATCTACAACTGAAGTAGAATATGTGGCTACTGCATCTTGCTGCACACAACTCCTTTGGATGATGCAAACATTGCAAGACATTCAGATCACATGTACTCCACCCATATCCATTCTATGTGATAATACACATGCCATTAGTATATTAAGGTATCCAGTCATTCATTCCAAGACCAAGCACATACCCATCAAATATCATTTTCTATGTGAACAAGTGCTTGAACAAAAGGTCAAAATGGAGTATGTTCCCTCCAAAGAACAGGTTGTTGATATATTCACCAAACCACTGCCCAGAGAGACATTTGAATATCTCAGACAGAAGATGGGAGTAGTTGATGCATCATCCTGCTGTTAAAACTATCTGTTTCAGAGAAAGGTGGTTATACGCGAGTTTCATGAAGCGTAGTCGCATACATACGCTGGTTTCTGTGGATACAGTCATGTATATGTTGGTTTGAGGAAAAGCAGTGGGCCAGAATCAGGATGAAAGGAGTCTGATATGGTTAAGTGAATTAACTATTCTGCTTGATGATGGTTACAGTCTGTGGATGACATTTGGAAATATGTTGGCTCTCATAAGTTGTTGATAACTTGATGTATATCTGATTGATGATGATGCCTTGATAACTCTTCTACTATATGAAATGATCAAATCTGACAGTGATCATTTGGCATAGGTTCATGGGGAGCATATATTTCTAATAATGCATTGTTGGCATTATCTTAGAAAATCTTGGTACAAATTCATACAGTTGTTTTTGATTCAGGTGGAACAGGTGCAGGGGGAGAACATGTTTGCTGGTATGGATGCTGATTGACAGATGTTGCTGATGAAAGTTGCTGATTTGGTCTCTGTTATTTATGTCATGTATATCTTTTAATGTAAAGGTCCTGAAAAGACCTATTTTGTTACCCCACTATGCATGGTATGGATGATGTAATTTTCTTGTTTCAACGTGTATAAACATTTGGTATATCCCCACTTGGTTGGGTGGATGGGTCAAACTTGGTATATCCCCACTTGGTTGGGAGATGTATGTATGTATGAGTCATTGATGATAGGAAGGTCATTTATGATGTATGTATAGAGTCATGTTCTTCTTTTAGAAAATCTTTTTGTAGACCTTGCTTATATTCAGGGGGAGCATGGGCTCGATCATGGAGCTCAATCATATCACTTCAGCATATCAGAGAATTTAGCATGTACTCAGGGGGAGCATAACCCTTTGCCCTTGATGACAAAGGGGGAGAGTGACTTGGGGTTGCCATCAAGGCCAAAGGGGGAGATTTTTGGCATTATGACATAGATTTGGCACTATGACACAGGTGCTGTCCTTGATGGAAACTCACTTAGATGATAGATCACAGTTCTAACTCACAGAATGAAGAAAGAGAGGTATACACAGGTTCCCCATTGACCAAGTTGCGTGTACACATGGGTTAGCAGACCAAAAGGGGCGTATAACGTATACACACACTTTCATAGAAGAAAAGGTGCATACATGTTGGAAAACTAAGTTTTGGTCCGTGGTATTTGGTCAATGGTATTTTGATCCATGGTATTGGTCCAAGGTATCTGGTCCAAAGTGTTGACCCTAGGTATTTGGTCCAAGGTATTGGTCCTAAGTGGTTTTGGTCCATGGTATTGAGTAAGGCCTAAGACTATAAAAGGAGAAGAAGATCATTAGGCAAAGGTACTTAAGTATTGAATATCTGATGAAGAGCAAGATCTAGTATATAGGTTATTGGGATATGGTGCATAGCTGGATCTGAACCACAGATGAACCTTAGCACTTGATGAAGGATAAGATCTAACGATGGGTCAAGATCTTAAGGCTTGAAGTGAAGTATCTTTGTGTGGTTTTGATCATTTATCTAAATAACTGGCGCATGTTGTAGTCTATAAATATCATGATCTGGGTATAATTGAAGTCTTGAATTGTTATAAAGTTTAAATCATCATTTACATATTTGTACGTAGGTTCACTTTAGAAAAGGCGCATATACATGCTAGTTTTGCATATCAAAACAACGTATATATCTTAAATTTGATTTGCAGATCTGTATGCAGGTTCACCTTGAGAAAAGAGCGCATGCACACAAGTTTGACACATGGAAGTAGTGTTTACCTCATAAAATATGTTTTAGCTGCTTCTGTTTGCTGTTGCAGTGTTTTGGGTTCTAGAGTGGGTTCTGGTTACTATACTTTGGTTACAACATTCTGAAAAGTGATTGATTGGTTTAGTTGTGGTTAGTGTAAAGGATATTGGTTGATGCAAATATATTTGATGTTTGAATGATGTTATTGATGGATCCAATTTGAAAATTTATGAAACGTGGTCCCTAGAAGAAAAGAGAAGGTCGTAGCCTTCTGTAGGCAGGCACCTACGTACTAGTAAACATATCAACTAGTACAAGAGTTAGGGGGTTGTAGCTCCCTTCCAGGAGAAGCTGGAGAATGGGAGAAGGTTGTAGCCTTCCACAGGTAGAAGCCTGCATGCCGGTATAAGACTGCACCAATACAAAAAGAAGTTTCTTATTAAAAAGAAGATAGAGACAATTGCAGCAGGTGGTTTTCACCCACATTGGGTTTCCACCTTATATCTTGTGTTCATGTGTGTGATTGTTTGTTCTATTTTTACTGCACCTGGTTACTGTTTATATGGTTCTAATGCATTGATTAAATATCAACATATGATGAATTAACTAAATCATAAGTTTGCAGGATACATGCTAGTTTCCTTAAATACAGTTGCGTATACACGCAAGTTCCATTAACTAAAGTAGCATATATGAATCTGATTATGGAAATAAAAAATTATTGACTTGCTAATACTGATTCACCCTCGCTCTCAGTATCATTTCCAATAGGAGGAACATAACCAACATGAAGAGTACAAAAAAAATATCTTTATGTTGTGGGAAGAAGAAGATGTGTTGCAACAAAAGTGTGGAATCTGAGGAAGCCCACAGTCAAATAAGATCCACAGGATCAATCCCACACAAAAGTGAAGAAGTAGATGTAGGAGATAAAAGAGGATTGGCTCAGGGGGAGATCCTTTAATAAAAATGGCAGGTGACAGTTGTCGGCCTTAGGAAGAAATATTTTAGAGTAAATGAAAGCAATACCTACTATAGAAGTATGATATCAGGGGGAGAACATATTAAAATTATTAGGAGAAGTGAGAATATAGGATGAAGTAGAAACCTAAGGCATTAAAAATAAGAGAAACTAAACGAAGAGGCAATATAAGTTCAAGGGGAGCATATCACATGTGTCCAGTTTATAGTAAAGAATCTAGACCCTCAGTGATTGCATGGGGAATAAAGAGGTAGCTTGTATCCCTTTATCACTGATGTCAAAGGGGGAGATAATTTGTGGAGAAGATATGATATACCATGCAGAGGAGAGAAATCCATTGGTGGCTCAAGCTTGGAGAAGTGTGGAAGAAACATGAGGATTTTCCATCAAAGTGAAGTGATGAGGTTGAGGTGTTGTTATCAATGCCAAATGGGGAGATTATTGGACAGATGGTATTTTCTGGATTGCTAGTGGCTGCAAGTGTGTTGGAATTGATGTCAACAATCATTTTGGGAGATGTGTTGGGCAATTGGCATTGTCCAAATATTGGAAAGACTGTTGGCATTGATGTCAAACAGATAGAAGGGATGTTTATGGTAGTAGATGTTGGATTTCATGTTCCATAGCCTAGCTATGATGGTAATTGGGTGCCTTTGATATGCTTGATTTATCAATCTTGTGTGGAGATTCATGGCTATTGTAGTGCTTTGTAGAGTCATCATAGTAGAAGGCTTATTGGAGAAGCCATAAAAATATGACTATGATGGTTAGGAGTCCCAGACTTTGGAGGAGGTTATGCCTCAAGTGATTAGGTCAGATACTCTTGGAGGTTAGTGCTCTAAAATATGTCTCTAATAGTATGTTGAACCTTGCAAAATTCCTCGAAGAGAAATTTCTAGGAAGAAGAAGAGACAATGTGGAAAGAATGGCAGAGTGTTTGCAGCCATTTTTTAGGCAGTAGATGGGCTCAAAGCCTATATTGGACCTTCTCCAGTTGAAAGTGCTCTGAAATAAATTTCCAATGTATGTGGAAGTCCATGAACGGGTCCAAGAATCAAAAGCTATTGATTCCTGAAGTAAGGACCTTGAATGTCCTTAGGAGGAGGCCGAATTTGGAACCCTGAATTTTGGGACCTTGGAACTAGGGAAGAAATCGAAATCAGGACATGATATTGGAAGGATTGAGTGGGTCCTATAGGAACTTTGGAAGGTGGAGACTGTTGTAACATGCATTTTTGTTGCTTGTAGTATTTTTTCATTCAAGAACTTGAAAATATTTCAAAAAAAATAAAAGCAAGAGGAAGAAGTGATAATGACATAGCAGAATTGCTAAAGGAACAAGTATAAAAGAATCGGTCCTAGTATACTCATGCGATTAAGTTAAATCATAACATAAATGGTTATACAAAACCATAACCGAAATATATATATACTAGGTTGTAAAGCCCAAGAATAACGAAGTGAGAATTCACAGAAGTCAAGATTAGAGAGAGCTGAGCAGCGGGAAAATGAAAGGCTAAAACCCTAAAGAAAACCCCGAAACCACAAAATACTGAAGAAATGGCGCAAACTCAAAGTGAGTGGACATATGAAGAATGAACGCATAGGAACCGTTCGATCTTGAAGATCAACGATGATGTCGAAGGAAATGAATGATCCAGACTAAATCATGTAGATTGGAATCAAGAAATGAATGATGAAGATTAACCAGAAGCGACGGTGGAAGAGAAATCTGAAGGAGCATCATCGCTGTTGATGGTCAAAGATCTATGGTCATTGGGTGCGAACAAGTTCAGGCATTAACCAAAACAAAGGGAAAATTTAAAGCTATTAGCGGGATTTTAGGCAGATGCAAAATGGTAAATTGTATTTAGAGGAAAACACCAAATTCCATTCAATGGTTGACACGTAGCAACTAGAGGAGAGAGAAAAACTGCTCATTTCAGGTGGGTAACTCTCATGCAAGTAGTCCACACAAAATTGATATCAGCCGTCAGATCCTGGGGTTGAAATCTACGGTGGAGAATGGACCCGATATATATATATGTGTGTGTGTGTGTGTTAGCGATGCGATTAAATCGCAATCACAAAATGCAGCGGCACTGATATGAAATCATCCCTGGCCGGACGTGAAAATATATGCATTATGTTTTAAACTCTCGCGTTATATCGCATATTGATAAGTTTTGTATTGATATATAATTTGAGAAGGCTGATTTTGATTTGTGATATAAAGTCAATGGATCATTGAACAGGTGGATCCGATGGATTTATGTAGCCAATTTAATTCTTTTTGAGTTCTGCGGTAAACCAAATATTAGCATTAATTTCTTTGTATAAAGGGAAAATTAGTGTTAAAACCAAATCCAAAGAAAAGGCAGGTGGGCATGTTTTCTTTATATTTTGGCCAATCAAAATGCCCAATCTATACATAAGCCCAGTTTTCATACCAGTCAAAGTCTAACGTAGTTAATTACGATTAAATAGGATTAAGAATTCTTAAAGCATCCACAGAGGAACTCAAGAGCCGATTAACAGAGTCGAAAAGCCAACAGTTATCCTCATCTTCTAGTTTAGTTATTTCTTGTTATTATATGTTCTCTGAGTCGTCTTTTACCCTCTGTAAAATTATATAGTAATTTTTACTTCAGATAGTTAGAGAAGCAGTTAAGTAGTTTGACAGTTTCAGAGATCAGTAACTATTCCCAATGTATAAAAGAGGAAAAACTACAAAGAAAAAGGGATTGTTGGAATTTTGGAGAACCCGGAGACTAGGCCACTGTATCCCTGATATAACTATTTATTTATGAAAGAATCAGAAGTTTCCATGAATTGTTAGGTATAATTTTGTAACTTCTCTGTCATGTGTCAGCGTATGTTTTCTTCTTTCAAGTATAGTAATGAAGCTGTAGGTATTTATTTTCTTATGTAGATAAAGTTAAAATTCCTTAAAAGAACGCTCCTATACTTGAAGTTTTCACCTTCATTTCTAAGTTATAGATAATAGTTTATGTGTAAGGCAAAATATTATCTTTAGCTTCTCCAAGGATCACAGATAGTAGTTTTTGTGCTAAGAAACATATTGTCTATGATTCAGTTCTCATTTTCATAATTCTTCTAAGTTACAGATAGTAGTTTCTGTGAAAGACTAGCATATTATCTTTAACTTTTCCAAGTGTTACAGATAATAGATTCTGTGTAAAGCAACGTATTGTCTTTGACTTCTTCCTTCTTCATTTATCATTTATATTCAACAATTAAATGGCATTCTGAGATTTTCAGGACACATATGTATTAATAGTTAAAAACTAAGTTTTCCAAGTCCTTTATTTGAGAACACAACATATAATCAAGTGACAATAATTACAATCATTAATTTCTTGAGCACAATTTCTACACAGCTAGGAAATTGGTTTCTTAAGGTACAACATTAATTAGCACTGTTGCTGGGGAAAGAAGACAAGAACACTTTTCCCTGGGTTTTTTAATATTTTCCTCTAGTTGTTTAGTGAGGAGGAAATATTTGGCTTTTTGAGTCAAAGCAATAACTCTAGCTTCAAGGATAGCCCTTACAAGATCAGACACTTCACAAGAGAAGGTTCAAGCTCTTTCAGATCCTGAAAAGCTAGTTTCTAGGAGGGCTAGAAAGTCTAAGATCCCAATTACAACCCATCCTTACATTGTCTACATCAGGCAGTAACTTATCCGAGCATTCATCTGATAAAGAGTCATCTTTTTCATCATCTTCATTTCAGGAACCTAACTGTCAAGATAAATCTTTAGAGTCTGTTACCTTTCATTTACCTGCTATAATTATTCAACTTGAACCAATATCCACATTACCACCTTTGCACACTCCACCTGAATCAATATACACATTACCACCTCTGCAGACTCGATTTACTTCTAAGTCAGGTTCTGCATTTGTTGGTAATAAAGGTTCAATAAACATGGAAATACCTGCATTATTGATGAATAGGTATGCACCTCTTCAATTGCCACAACCGTTAAATCAAATGCCACAAGAATACCTCAATATTCTTCCTCCTTTTACAGGGGGGAGATGAACAGAGTGCAGAGAATCATGTGTCAGTATTTTGCAATTTTGCAGAAAACAAAATTGTTGAACATGTAGATGTTGTTCTAAGACTTTTTGTTTAGTCCTTGGATGGAGAAGCAAGGAAATGGTTTAAAGGAATTCCCAGTAATTTTGTTCCTTCTTGGGAAGAGATGGAATGTTTATTCATTCAGAAATGGGGAGAAAAAATATACCATGGGTATTCATTAAGAGAGTTTAATGCCATAAAGAAGAAGTCTAATGAAACTGTGGTCAATTGTCAGAAGATTTAACAAATTGTATAATAGTCTTGCAATGGAGATTAAGCCTCCTCCTGTTGGTGCAAAAATAACTTTTGCATGGGGCTTTTGAATCAAATTTTGTATTCACATTAAGGGAAAGAAGATCGAGCCCTTGATCAAATCCAAACAGATACATTAGAGATAGAAAAAATCTGGTGGCTGCAGGAAAAGCACCAGAGGCACAACCTATCCAAGACAAGGGAAAGGAAAAGATGGAATCCTCTCAAAGTCAAGCATTGGAGGATATGTGTAATGTAATTAAAACTTTGTCAGATAAGTTAAGTAAATTAGAGTTAAAAAATAAGAATTTTCAGAAGAAAACACAATATAATTAGAAATTTAATCCCCAATACAGAAGACAACCTTTGCAAATCTTGCAAAAGGAAAGAAAAGTTAAAAATTAAATTCAAGCACCATTATATATAGAAGCAGATCTTGGTGAAGAATAGGAGCAACCTGAAGATCAAATTTCTAAATTATATGCGGCAGATGAAGATGAATTTGGTATTTAAGAAGAAGAGTATGAATATGATGAAACATATGCCATTCATGATGAAAATAAAATTGATGAATATTGGAAGCAATTCTCTGATTTTATGCAAGTTGAACTACATAAGAAATATGACTTGAGATCGAGGAAAAGATCAAGTTTCAACTTCTTCACCAAAGGCGACTCCACAAGGATCTCAGCCTGCAAAACAAGTGAATAAAGGAAAGCAACAACGAAATGCAAATGGAAAGACACAGATACTTCAAGGTGAGTCTTCTCAAGATCAAGCTGAAAAAATTCCTTTGGAGAAGCTTGTTTCAATTCCTCAAGTAATTCTAGTCATGAAAAAAGGTGAAGAGGAGAATGAAAGGACTGCTAAACAGGGTCACTTGTTTAGTCTTACTAAGGAGTTGGAAAAGGTAAAATTCAGGTTCCTCTTACAGAATTGGCAAGAATACCTATTTATCAAAATGAGATTGCTGAGTTTGCTAATTTGAAAGAAAATGAGATTATAAATGACACTATAAGTCTGCACGAAGACAAACCAATAGTGGGTTTTGGTCGACATGTTAAGGAAATAGACTCTTCAATATTGCCTTTTTATATTTCTTTATTGGTCCATGATTTCCTCTTACATAATTGTATGTTTGATTTGGGAGCTTCACACAATCTTATGCCTTTGTCAGTAACGACGCAACTAAATCTACAAGTTACAAAACCCTATAGGGACTTGTATTTGTTTGATTCAAACAAAGTCACGTGTCTTGGGGTCATTAAGAATTTGGCAGTGTCACTAGCTCAAATTCCATCTAGAAGCTTGGTCATGGATGTAGTAGTAGCAGATATTCTTGCTAGATTTGGAATGCTTCTATCTAGGTCCTTGGGGGCTAAATTGGGTGGTGTTTTGAAGCTAGATTTTACGTATGTTGTTATACCAAATTTTGGTGGGGAAGAGAGGAGATTGTAAATAGAAACTAGAATTTTAAAAACAATTACAAAAAATGGAGCAAGTAATTCACCTGTATATAGCCAGGAGAAGGATGAATTTTCTTGTTTCATGCTGCATGATAATGCAGAAGATGAAGACAATTAGAAGCAGCTTGCTTCAGCTAATGTAATTATAGAGATAAAAACTAAAGAAGTGTGGAAATGTTTCTTTAATGGAGCTTATTCTAAGGAAGGAACAGGTGCTAGTTTTGTTTTAATTACACCTAGAGGTAATATGTTCCCTTTTTCCTTTAAATTAGAGTTTGAGGCAACAAATAGTGTGGCAGAATATGAGTCATTGATTATTGCTTTATAAACAACTAAACAGATGGAAGTTAAGGCAATTTCTGCTTTTGGATATTTGGAGTTGATTATTAAGAAAATAAAAGATCACTGCCAAACAAAGCACCCTAGGCTTAGGGCATACATAAATGAGGTATGGGATTTGTTTGAGAACTTTTTTGAAGCTTTTAACATTCAATGCATTCCAAGAGATGAGAATAGATTAGCAGATTCATTGGCTATGGCTACTAGTGCTTTCAAGCCTCCTATTAATCCAAGACTAAGATACAAGATAGAGATGAGACACAGACCCTCTGTTCCTGATAATGTTAAGAATTGGCAAGTTTTTGAGGATGATCAACAGATTAGGGAGTTTTTTACTATGGTTGAAGAGTTTCAGGGCACAAAAATTGATCAGGATGAAGAAGAAACAACAGAAGTTACAAAAGTTAGTGGTTTAAAAGATTCAATAGCTAATTAGAAAATCTTTCAATTGAAAGATAATATTATGCCAAAGGGACTTGTTCCCCTTGAAATAATTTTTAATCCCAATGATGTGGTTGTTGGCTGAGGGAAAATTTCACAGGAGGAACACATTCAAGATCACAACCTTGGAACTCAAGAGAATCCCAAGTTAGTGAAATTATTCAGTGGAGTTCCACCTAATTTTCAGGAAAAATATATTAAAATTTTTAAGAATTATGTTGATGCCTTTGCATGGTCTTATGAAGATCTCAAAACCTATGATGTAAATATTATTCAGCACAAGATTCCCTTTAAGGAGGGAATTAAACCCTAAAAATATAAGCTTAGACAGATAATTCCTCTGCTTCTACCATCAATTGAAAATGAGGTCAAGAAGTTGCTTGAGGCCAAAATAATAGTTCCACTCAAGTATTTTGAGTGGGTGGCTAATTTAGTGCCTGTGAGAAAGAAAAATGGAGAAATAAGGTTATGGTGGATTTCAGAAATATCAATAGGGCTTCTTTGAAAGATAACTATCCATTGCCTAAAGTGGATCATGTGCTGCAAAAGGTAACAAGATCTTTTAGAATGTCAATGCTAGATGGATTTTCTGGTTATAACCAGGTGGCTGTGGATAGAGAGGATCAGAAGAAAATGACGTTCACAACTCTCTGGGGAACCTTTATGTATGCCAGAATGCCTTTCAGATTGATGAATGCAGGTGCTACATTTCAAAGGGTTATGGAAATTGCTTTTGTTGGAGATGAGATAAGTTTTTAGTAATATATTTGGATGATATTATTATTTTCTCAAATTTTGATGAAGAACATTTGGACCATTTGAAAAAGAATTTTGATAAATGTAGAAGATTTGGACTTTCCTTAAATCCCAAGATATCCTTTTTTTCTCTGGAAAAAGGAAAAATATTGGGCACATTGTTTCCAGAGATGGAGTGAAGATAGATCTGGCCAAAGTACAAACTGTGCAAAAAATACCATTGCCTAGGAGTAAAAAGGATATTCAAAAGTTTCTGGGAAAGATAAACTTCCTGAGAATATTTGTATCCAACTATGCAGAAATTATAAAAGAAATTACTAATATGATAAAGAAGGAGAATGAAGTGAATTGGACCAAAGAAGTTAGAGAATCATTTTACAAGATTAAAGAGGAATTATAGGTAGCTCTAGTCTTAATCAACCTTTATTACCAAAAGCCTTTCCAAGTTTTTTCGTTCGCATCATCAAGTTCAATAACTGTTGTCTTATTGCAGAAGAATGATGAAGAGAAAGAGTAGCCAATTGCATTATTCAGTAAGATTCTTAGGGATTCTGAGCTGAAATATAATATTCTTGAGAAACAGGTGTATGCTTTGGTAAAATCTCTAAAATATTTTAGAACTTATGTGCTTCAGTCACAAATCATTGCTTATGTGCCAAATGCTGCAGTGAAAGATGTATTACTACAGGGAGATGTAGAAGGTAGAAGAGGAACATGGATAGCGAAGATCCAAGAATATGATTTGGACATAAAACCCACAAAGTTGGTGAAAGGACAAGGATTGGAAAAAATGTTGACAGAATCAAATTTTCAAGCATTGGGAATCAACTTACTAACACCTGTGGATGAAGAAACAGTTCAAGAAAGTGAAGGAAAGAAAGATCTAGGTATGAATATCATGTATAAATTTTTGTGTTTAGAATGGTATAAGCATATAATTCATTATTTGTGCTTTCTTTCCTGTCCCCAATCCTTAGATAGAAAAAAGTATAGGACACTAAAGATTAAGGCACAATCATATGTGATTGCGGAAGGCAGATTGTACTGGAAGGATTCTGTTGGAATTTTATTGCTATGCTTAACAGAGGATGAATTTACAGAAATAATCAAAGATTATCATGAGGGGTTATGTGGAGAACATTACAGTTGGAAAGTAACTTCACATAATACCCTTCAGGCAAGATTTTATTGGCCTACTTTATTTGGTGATACATATAAGTTTGTTAGAAGTTGTTATAAGTATCAGCTTTTTTCCAAGAAAAAAGATTAGCCCCTTTACTTTTTATTCTAGTTTTCATAGAGGAGCCATTTAGACAATTGGGATTGGACTTTTTTGGAGAAATCAAACCACCTTCAAGTAGACAACACAAGTGGGTTCTCACATCAACTGATTATTTCACCAAATGGGTAGAGGCTATACCTACTAAGAAAGAAAATGATCAGATAGTAATGAAGTTCTTGGAGGAGAATATTTTTAGTAGGTTTGGATGCCCTATCAAAATTCTAACAGACAATGCTCAAGTCTTCAATTCAAGTAATTTTATTTTTTTTTGTCGCAATTATAATGTTACTTTGTCCCATTCAAGGGCTTACCATCCGCAGGGAAATGGATTAGCTGAATCTACTAACAAAACTTTGATGAAGATCCTTAAGAAAACCATTGCAGAAAATCAAAGAGATTGGGATTCTAAGTTAAAGTTTTCTTTTTGGGCTGCTAGAGTAAATACAAGAAGATCTACATGGAAATCACCTTTTGAATTAGGATATGGAACTCAAGCACTTTTTCCAAGTCAACTTATGAAGCTGGTGATTGCAATGATTGAAGATGTGAAAGAAGAACCAAATTGTTTGATAAGAAGAATGAATAAAGTGATGGAGATAAGTGAGAACAGGGACAAGGTAAGAGACAACTTGATTATGTATCAATCCAAGATGAAAAATATTTTTGACAAAAAAGCCAAGGAAATTGATTTTAAAGTTACAGATTTAGTATTGAGATGGGATACCAGAAGAGAAGATAAGGTTAAACATGGGAAGTTTTATCCTATCTGCTATGGAACTTTTAGAATTGCTGAAGTAAGATCCAATAATACCTTCATTCTTGAGAATCTTGATGGTGAAACTCTACAACTGCCTGTCAATGGGCAATGCTTAAAGCATTACTTCCGGTTCTGAAGAATAAGTGTCATTTCATTGTAAATAGAGGAGTGAAATTAGTGTACAGATGCCATAGAATTTAAATTTATGCGAAGCAATATATGACTCCATGCCCGAAGTGAAGGCACTAATCTACGATTCTTAGTGCTTCTATGGCAAAAGCACTATCCCCAGGTGGAGCCAGATGTTGTAACATGCATTTCTATTTCTTGTAGTATTCATTTTTCATTCAAGAACTCGAAAATATTTCAAAAAAAATAAAAGCAAGAGGAAGAAGTGATAATGACATAGCAGAATTTCTAAAGGAACAAGTATAAAAGAATCGGTCCCAGTATACCCATGCGATCAAGTTAAATCATAATATAAATGGTTATACGAATCCATAATGAAATTATATATATATATATATCTATATATATACATACATACATACATACTAGGTTGTAAAGCCCAAGAATAACAATGAAGTGAGAATTCGTAGAAATCTAGCTCAGAGAGAGTTGAGCAACAGGAAAATGAAAGGGAAAAACCCTGAAGAAAACCTCGGAACCACAAAATACTGAAGAAATGGTGCAAAGTCAAAGTGAGTGGATAGATGAAGAATGAACGCACATGAACAATTGGATCTTTAAGATCAATAGATGAGGTCGAAGGAAATGAACAATCCAGACTAAATCATGTAGATTGGAATCAAGGAATGAATGATGGAGATTAACTAGAAGCACTGGTGGAAGAGAAATCCGAAGGAGTATCATCCCTATCAATGGTCAAAGATCTACGGTCATTGGACGTGAACAAGTCCGGGCGTTAACTAAAACAAAGGGCGGATTTAAAGCTATAAGCGAGATTTCGGGTGGATGCAAAATGGTAAATGGTATTTAGAGGAAAACACCCAATTCCATTCAATGGTTGACACGTAGCAACTAGAGGAGAGAGAAAAACCACTCATTTTAGGCAGGTAACTCTCGTGCAAGTAGTCCACCCAAAATTGATATCAGCTGTTGGATCCTGGGGTTGAAATATACGGTGGAGAATGAACCCGATATATATATATATATATATATATATATATATATATATATATTTATATATATATTATATATTATATATATATATATATATATATATATATATATATATATATATATATATATAATATGTTTATGTGATGCAATTAAATCGTAATCGCAAAATGCAGCGGCACTTATGTGAAATCACCCCTGGCTAGACCTGAAAATATATTGCATTATGTTTACAACTCTCGGTGCGTTTGTTATATCACATATTGTTAAATTTTGCATTGATATATCATTTGAAATGGATGATTGCGATTTGTGATATGATTGTCAATGGAGCATTGAACGGGCAGATCTGATGGATTTATGCAGCCGATTTAATTCCTTTCGAGTTTCGTGATAAACCAAAGATTAACATTAATTTTTTTGTATAAAGGGAAAATCAGTGTTAAAACCAAATCCAAAGAAAAGGCAGGTGGGCATGTTTTCTTTGTATTTTGGCCAATCAAAACACCCGATATATACATAAGCCCAGTTTTCGCACCAATCAAAGTATAACGTAGTTAATTACGGTTAAAGTGGATTAAGAATTATTAAAGCATCCATAGAGGAACTCAAGAGCCGATTAACATAATCGAAAATCCAACAATTATCCTCATATTCTAGTTCAGTTATTTCTTGTTATTGTATGTTCTTTGAGGTGTCTTTTACCTCTGTAAGATTCTGTAATAATTTTTACTTTAGATAGTTAGAGAAGCAGTTAATTAGTTTGACAGTTTCAGAGATCAGTAACTATTCTCGATTTATAAAAGAGGAAAAACTACAAAGAAAAAGGGGTTGTTGGAATTTTGGAGAACTTGGAGACTAGGCCACTGTATTCCTGATATAATTGTTGATTTATGAAAGAATCAGAAGTTTCCATGAATTGTTGGGTATAATTTTGTAACTTCTTTTTCATGTGCCATCTTATGTTTTCTTCTTTCAAGTATAGTAATGAAGCTACAGGCCTTATGTAGATAAAGTTAAAATTCCTTAAAAAAGCGCTCCTATACTTGAAGTTTTCACCTTCCTTTCTAAGTTATAGATAATAGTTTTTGTGTAAGGCAACATATTATCTTTAACTTCTCCAAGGGTCACAGAAAGTGGTTTTTGTGCTAAGTAGCATATTTTCTATGATTCAATTTTCATTTTCATAATTCTTCTAAGTTACAGATAGTTGTTTCTATGAAAGACCAACATATTATCTTTAACTTCTCCAAGTGTCACAGGTAACAGATTCTGTGTAAAGCAACATATTTTCTCTGACTTCTTCCTTCTTCATTTATCATTTATATTTAGCAAATAAATGGCATTTTGAGATTTTTAGGTCACATATGTATTAATAGTTAAAAACTAATTTTTCCGGGTCCTTCATTTGAGAACACAACATATAAGCAAGTGACAATAATTACAATCATTAATGTCTTAAGCACAATTTCTACACAACCAGGAAATTGGTTTCTTAAGGTACAATAAAGACCATCATAATATTGTAGGCTTGAAAATTTGTAACTCCTTTATAATTTAGTTGAAGAAAAGTTTTGATCCCATACTTGAGCAGGAGAACATTGAGAACCAATAACGTAACCTCGAAGAAGGAAGCCATTAGAACATCGAAGGTTGAAGTAGGCTAGAACATCGGAAGGACAAGTCCATCAGAACCTTGGAAAATCATAAGTCCTTATAAATTTTAATTCTTTGAAAGTGCCAAGGTTTGCAAGGAAGAGGAATAAATAAAGGAAATCATTGAAAAACTAAGGACAGACGGACCCTTTCTCTCTCCTCCAATTAGACACATGGAAACAATTGATTGGCCCTAGGGAGTTGACATGGCAAATGACGTAAACATGAAGTGGTTGTATAGTGGACACGTGGTAGTTTGAATCGACATTTTTGGTGGCATAATGGGGAAAATACTAGTGACACTTGTCACCACTAAGAGGCGCCACTTGGAGTGATGATGACATCATGATGTCATCTTAGAGGTTGGAATTTAGGAGGAAGGAGACACGGTAACTCCGTTATCAAATATTTTTGGAAAATTTATGATGGAAGGTGCTTTGATGGTGTTGGCACATGGTTGTTGGGACCCATAAAAACAAGGGCATAGAAAGAACTTTCAACACTTGAGTGCTATGAGTATTTTAGAGGTCAGAATTTTAGAACTCCTCCAAAATTGAATTATGAAGGAAGTATTAATAGAAGGAGCTCTGATGTGGTCATGCTTGGTCATGGGAGACTCAAAGGACCAAGTGCGCAGAGCGGTGTTAGCACCTAAGTGCTATGAAGAATTTCAGAGCTCGAAGTTTCATAACTCGTGTGCAAATGCTTTACGAAAAAGTTTTGATGAAAGGGGCTCTGATGTATGTTGGCCTCTAGACATAGAAATAAAAAAGAAAAAAGGGTGAGAGGATTAAACAAAGGAAGATAGGCCCTCGATAAGATCTGAAGGCCTTAGCACCTTATCACTAAGTCACTAGTGAAAGATTTCGGTTCCATGGTGTAAAACAAGAAAGAGTTGAGAAAAAGGAGCTAAAGGTAAAATCGAAAAATCATTATTTCAGAAGGTGATTATAATGAAAGTTATGACATGTAGGAGATCTGATATTGTTATATGGAGGTATATGAAGGTGTCTGAGGATGAATGGGTTGGAATCTAAGTAAATTTGCGTAGAAGGTTAGTGTCATAGGAATAATGGCGGCTGGAGAAATCGTTGGGTCAAGACAAAGAGGACCACAATTTGTAGAGGTAGCAGTTGACTCCAAAATGACCATATTTAAGCTTTCTTCAATGTTACAAAATAATTAAATGTAAAATATGGCTAAGTGATGAAGTGTTGATCACAGTATGATCATAGTGTAGGAGAGCCATGCTAGAATTACACCCTGATCTGTGTGAGCAGTTATGAAGGATGGAGAGCAATGTTATGCATGTAGACATAATTCATGATTGGTCTCATTCAACTGTGCATATGGACTAAATATTTAATTCTTAGTATGGAGAATTCTCAGGAGCCCACTCTCTAAGATTTAATGCAGTGACCTAGTGCGACATAACAACATAATGGAGAGACATGTAGACATAAACTCAGGCAGTGTGGAAACAGGAAATAGAGGCATCATCAAGAAGAGTGTAGTAGAGGAATAAGATCCAAGAGCTCCTATGAGAAAATTAAAAAAAAACAACATTATTGTGATAGAGCTAACTTGAGAGATGAGTGTTGAGAGTGTGTTGATATGTGTGAGGCTAATTGAGAATGTTTAGATTTGAAAGACTAAGAGTGCCTAAGTAGAATAAAGAGACCTTGAGAGAGAGATAATGTTGCTATAAGAAAGGCCGAAGGTGCCTGTGCAGAGGGAGACAGACAAAAGAGCATGTGTTGTGGTGTAAGAGGGCAAGATAGCTTGAGGAATAGATGTCCAAGAGTTGAGTGTATGTTGATGAGGAGAAAATAATAGAGTGTTGGTTGGGTTGTGATGAGTGACTGTTGTTGAGAAAACGAGTGGGCTGCTATAGAGTGAGTAGAGTGCTGCATGGGCCAAGGGATGAAGAAAAATGAGTTGTTATCAATTACAATGAACGTTATTTTCTTATTATGTGTGGGTCAGAGCTTGCATACACGAATTTGGTCTTATATCTCTAGCGGGTGCTTAAGAAGGCTGAGGGGTTGGTTCCTCCTATAAGTTGGTGCTTTCATAAATCAAAGGATCTATAATTTTGTACTTGCAACAAATTCATGAATTTAGCGCTTCACCTGGTGCTTTTGGTAAGCTGGAAAAGTGTCTACAAAAGGATGGAGTTGGTGCTTCCTACTAGTGGATGCTGTTAGTGTCAGTGTCTTCACACTGCCATCAGTGATTAAAATTAATCTTTTGCATTTCATACTAGGTGCCCCATTCTGATGAGTTGCATTCCATTAGGTCACGGATCAACTAATGGTAGGGTTCATTTTAGTTTTTTCCCTCATGATATATATTTGCTGACATCCTTCCATACTTTTCAGTCCATGATTCATGTTTATTTTCAGTTCATTTCATCAATTTGGTCTTAGGTCTTAGGGTTTCAGTCTAATTAGGTATTAGGGTTTTACCATGGTCAAATTTTCAGTAACCGTTGATTAATAATGGTCAGCAGACACATGAGGATGACAATAATCATCAGAAAAATTTTAATCTCTTAATTTATAAGCTTAATAAATTTTTCACCTCAAAACCGGTTTTGAGGTGAAAACAGAGCATTGGTATATTATTTGTAAATTTCATGTAATTTTATTATTTCTCATATGTAATTAACAGTTTCATGCTGCTCCTGGTCACCTGCTAATATTTCAAAGTACATGCCACTGCAAAAGTCAAAGAAATCAAGCATTGGTTCACCTATTCAAGCCAAAGATCAAGCATCTAAAAAAATAGAGTATTTGAAGCAAATAGACATTACAAAGTGGGTTTTGAACATTAAAAAATCAAAAGTTGAAAAGCTATAAAAAGGTCATCCCTTTCTTAAGTCATTTCATTGTTTGAGTTGAAGTCCATTAGCTAAAAATGTGATTTTGAAGTGTTATTGAGCAAAGGGGTGCATTCATTGTGTTTTTGGAGAAATCTGACTGGCGCTAGGCACCAAAGGCCGACATTATGCATAAAGCTAGTGCTACACACCTGGGTAATTTCCATAGTGTAAAAATGAATGGGTGCTATGCACCAAACCAGCGCTACGCACCTGAGTGAGTGTGCTACGCACCTCGCAGCTAAGCTACAAATCATTCCAAATCACATCATTTCACCTCAAAACTTCCAAACTGCCTCTTTGTAAGTAACTAACACCATCATTCTTGCTGAAAGCATTGTTGCAATCTATCTTTGTTGATTTTGTCTCTCAAAAAATCAAACCCTATTTTTTAGCAATCTGTCTCATAATTTAGAAGCTCACTCATTCATTTCTATCCTACCTCATCTATTTGCTGTTCACTAAACCCCATTCCCTCATATAAGATTCCCTAAACATCATTCCCTCATATATTTCCCCACTTCATACACTATCCCCAAACCCTACACTATTCCCAAATCCTACACTGTTCCCAACCCCTACTCACTCACTAAATCCCATTCACACTCTTATTCACTCTCACCTATTTACCTACAAAATCTCTTCATACTCATCTTACATTCATTTACCCTATCTCTTCATTCACCACAAGAGAAACAACTATAAAACAATGGAGAGGGATAGTGAGTATGAACTGGAAGAAGAAACCCTTAGTGAAAGTTCTAGGGAGAGAGACACACATGGCAGGAAGCCTCATAAAGGGGGAAAACATATTAGAGAGGAGCCTACCAGTTTGAGGGAGCTGCAAGCCGGCACATTTGCCATTTCTTGTTTTTAAACACCAGTCATGTTTTTATTTTTGTGAAATGGTGGAAAAGGTTAAATTTCATCATGAATTAGCAAGGTTGTTTGTGACACATTTGGACAACAACGAAGTAAACCTTACTGGAGTTACATTCACTTTGTCACTAGCTGTTATTTCAGAGGCTACATGTATTCCAAATGTGGGTGAAAAGTGGAAAAAAGATTAGGACATTGACAGGGAGTACTATGAGCCTCACATCAAGGCTAAATACTATAACAAACTCAAGTGAGTATTCCCCCCTAAATTCTTAGAGGACAGGTTTGCTCCATTGATGAAGATCATCATCAAGTACTTTACTTGTGAAGGTAGGTTCTCCCAACTATATGCCTACCATATTAGACTGTTGATGCATTCCACTAGGGTGAAAATGATGAATATCCCCTACTTCATGTTCAGAAACATTGAGAAGATAGCACTCATTGTAAAGAAGAAATCATACCCCTAGTAGTTAACTAGCATCTACCACTACTCTTTGATTAAAATCATTGTTTTACATCTGCTGAACCTTCTTAACATGCGATGGGAGACTTTCATTTCTCATGAAATGTTTAAAGGCCCTCAAGTCTTTTCATCAGTGCCTCATGAAGAAGGTGGAACTTCAGGACATGAAAAGGTCCAAGAGACTGAAACTGTTGGAGTGCTAGTATTTGTGACATATGAGAGAGGCAATAGGAAAATTTTTGCAGTTGCCAGGTGAGTATTGTCTCCACAGGGTGTGGAAGGGGTCTCGCCTTCATTTTCAGGCTATAGGAAAATGCTATCTCAACAAGGAGTGGAAGGGGCGTTGCCTTCTTCTTCAGCTAAATAGGTACAGGTTGAGCAACCGAACAAGAGTAAAGGTAAAGGCAAGAAAACGATGCATGAGAAGGATCCTAGTGATGGGAAAGAGAGAGATTTTGACCTTGTTGATCATGAGGAGACAAAAGGAGTTGATGTCATTGACTTGGATACTCAAGATCCAAAGAATGTCAAAGACATGATCATAAAAGAACAAGAGGTTGAGATACAAGCCTTGTCAGAAAATTTAGAGAGGGCTAAGTGGGTCATCAAATATCTAGAGCAAGAAAACAAACAATTGACTGACAAGCAAGTCCTCAAGGA
The DNA here is from genome assembly GCA_000404065.3 of Pinus taeda. Taxonomy (NCBI): domain Eukaryota; kingdom Viridiplantae; phylum Streptophyta; class Pinopsida; order Pinales; family Pinaceae; genus Pinus; species Pinus taeda. Next base: position 11,155 of record APFE030946674.1, on the reverse strand, counting down.
GTTGCAAATGATTAAACAAAATAGGCAAAAGGCTAAGAAAGTAAAGCTCAAGTTGACTTCAATTGAACAAGAGATCGAAAATGACTGAGAAACTTGGCTTGAGAGGGTCAACATACACCTTGAGGGGCTTATTGAGAAGGCCAATAGAGACAAGAATATGCTTCGCCACATGGTCTACCACTACATGACCCAGAACAAAATATGCAACATAAGAATGAGGAAGCTTAAGGCTAGGTTGAGGAAGGTCTTAAGGAGAAAAAAGGAGCAAGATAAATTGAAAATCTTGGCTAAGGCCTCACTAACCCATCAAAGTAATTAATGATAGTGCCTTGTGCCAAATCTGGGTAAGTTTTGACAAATTTTGGTCATTTTCAATTTTTGAAATTCTGTAACACATAAATTTTCCTTAGGTGCGTAGCGCCACTGGCGCTACACCTTTCACTGGAGGAATTTTTGAAGCAATGGCTTGTAGATTTGGATTCAACATGATGAGAGCATCAAACCTAGAAAATCTCAGCAATTTTGGAGCAAAACTTGGTCACCAAAAGGTAAAAAAACCATCAAAAAATGATCTCTTTGCCTCTTTTTGGACACACAGAAGCAATCTTGTGATATTTTACTTTTGAGGTGGAAAATTACCTCCAAATGAAAAAATTCAAGATTTTCTAGAAAATATATAGGAAGACCTTTCCAATGAGCTATCTTGGGCTTAATTTGGCTAAGGGGAAGACCTCCAAAAGTAGTGGTGAAGTGGCACTATGCATAGAGCCAATTTGCTCAAAAATCCAGTTTTCGCCTAGTTTTTCTACAAGTTGACTTTTTCTCTCATCATGGATTTTGACCTTGTTGATCATGAGGAGACACAAGGAGTTGATGTCATTGACTTGGATACTCAAGATCCAAAGACAATCAAAGACATGATCATAAAAGAACAAGAGGTTGAGATACAAACCTTGTCAGACAATTTACAGAGGGCTAAGTGAGTCATCAAATATCTAGAGAAAGAAAACAAACAATTGACCGACAAGCAAGTCCTCATGGAGCTGTAAATGATTAAAAAAAATAGGGAAAAGGCTAAGAAGGCAAAGGTCAAGTTGACTTCAATTGAATAATATATTGAGAATGACCGGGAAACTTGGCTTGAGAGGGTCAACATACACCTCGAGGGGTTGATTGAGAAGGCCAACAGAGACAAGAAGATGCTTCGCCACATGGCCTACCACTGCATGGCGCGAAACAAAATATGCAACATAAGAATGAGGAAGCTTAAGGCTAGGTTGAGGAAGGTCTTAAGGAGCAAAAAGGAGCAAGACAAATTGAAAATATTTGATGAAGCCTCACTCTCCCATCAAAGCAATTAATGATAGTTCCTTGTGCCAAATCTGGGCAAGTTTTGACAAATTTTGGTCATTTTCAATTTTGAAATTTTGTAACACAGAAATTTTCCCTAGGTGCGTAGTGCCACCAGCGCTATGCTTTTCACTGGAGGACTTTTTGAAGAAATGGCTTGTATATTTGGATTGAGCATGATGAGAGCATCAAACCCAACAGAGACAAGAAGATGCTTCGCCACATGGCCTACCACTACATGACCCAGAACAAAATATGCAACATAAGAATGAGGAAGCTTAAGACTAGGTTGAGGAAGGCCTTAAGGAGCAAAAAGGAGCAAGACAAATTGAAAATCTTGGTTGAAGCCTCACTATCCCATCAAAGCAATTAATGATAGTGCCTTGTGCCAAATCTAGGCAAGTTTTGACAAATTTTGGTCATTTTCAATTTTTGAAATTTTGTAACACATAAATTTGCCCTAAATGCGTAGCGCCACTGGCACTAAGCTTTTCATTGGAGGAATTTTTGAAGAAATTGCTTGTATATTTGGATTGATCATGATGAGAGCATCAAATCCAGAAAATCTCAACAATTTTGGATCAAAAATTGGTCACCAAAAGGTCAAAAAACCATCAAAAAATGACCTCTCTACCTCTTTTTGGACATACAGAAGTAGCCTTGGGAGATTTCACTTTTTAGGGGGAAAATGACCTCCAAATGCAAATATTCAAGATGTTCCAGAAAATAGACAGGAAGACCTTTCCAATGAGCTATCTTGGGCTCAATTTGGATAAGGTAAAGGCCTCCATAAGTATCTTTGAAGTGGAACTACACACCTGGGTAGTGGCGCTATGCATAGAGCCAGTTTGCTCAAAAATCCAGTTTTCGCCTAGTTTTTCCACAAGTTGACTTTTTATCTCATCATGGATGAATTTATGATTATAAATGATGTTATGATATGTAAATGTAATTGTAAAATGACCTTAGAGGGTAGATTCATCATTTTGAGGTAGTTTGTGGGTCAATGAATTAGTTTCCATGCTTATAGAGGCAAGTTGTTCCACTGCCTATATTCTTGTTCCTCGTCGAGAAATGGTTGTAATAGTTCCTCATATCTTGGATTTGACCCCTAATGGCTAGCATAGGTGGTTTGATGTCTATATTATGTATTTTTTTAGTCATTAGCAAAGGTTGGACCCTCTTGGATGCTCTGAGCTACTTTGTACATCTCTACAGTAGTTTGGCAAGGAAATAAACCAGGATTTGCAGCTATTTTTGTGGGATTGTTGTGGTAATGGGTTTTTGATAGTTTCTCCTTTTGTTATTAGTTTTTTCTAAAGTTTTATGTGTGCCAAAATCTAATTCATTCTTCTAAACTAAATGAAATCAAGATAGAAAGGCAGAATACATTGGTTACAGTGCGTTGCCTTGGGAATCCATTTAGTTTTTGATGTTCTATAGTTTAAAGAGGATACATGATCTCTGCATGCCATCCTTAGCTCCTCATCAGTTTTAGACCTGCCATCTCACTCGATTACAAGTGCCAAAACACTTACCTACCTTGCCCCATAGAACAACCTGCATCTTGACTTCATTTCCCGGACCTAAAGCTGCTTGCTCCATTTGATCCACCAACAAAACCATCAAAATCAATCAAAAAACCCTAGAGCTACTATACCTAGCCTAAAATGCATATTTGATTCAGTCATCTCAACTGAGATTGACAAGGAGAGAGCCCTCTCCTGACCTGGTAGAGCTAGCTACCAGGTTAAGCTTGGTTTGTGGTTATCCTAGGATTGCCTCTCTTCAGCCTGAGGTCAATCTAGGCTCTAAAAAATGCTAGAAAATGATCAAAAGGAGTTGGTGCTTCCTGTGAATATTGGCTCATAATACATATTGATCTAATAGAGTAGGTTCTCTTATTTTACATCAATAACAACAACAAGATTTGGTGGTTTTTTCTCGAAAGGATTTCCACATAAAACCTCTGTGTTCATGTGTTTATTTCTCATGATGTGTATGTTTGTGTTTTGATATGGCTATTTTTATGGTTGTTAATGTTTACTCTCATATAATGGATTCCAAACTTGAATTAGTAAAAATGAATTGGCTTAAAGGTAAAAAATAGCCTTAATACTGATTCACCCTATTAGAAAATTATATATTACGGAGCAATGGAACACATAAAATATTGTAGAAATATAAACACAGAAAACGCATAAAACAAGAGAGACACAAATATATGTGGTTCACCCAGTTTGGGCCACGTCCACCCTGAACAACCAGTCCTTCCTTTCTATTATCCAACAAAATGAAGAGACACAACCTACATCAAATCCGCTGTAATATCCTCTGTTTTCTCTCACAGTCTCACCTCTCTGTTTTCTGCTCACACACAAAATACACATCTATTACACAGCCTCAAATACAATGCCCTCATACAAAGAGAGGGGTTGCCTTCTAGGGCAAAAAACCCTAAACTAAATATAAGTTCTACTTTCAGATCATCCGCCTAATCCCCCCCCGCATGGAGGGGTGTACAAACTTCCTGGGGTATACATCCCGCTGAAACAAAGACCTCTGAACAATCATGCTCCACACACAACACACCCCCTCTCAGTGTTAACATTTTTTCAAACACATGTAACAACTTACATTACCATAACTTGTATCATGGCTACTAGTGGTGGTTTTTGATGTTTTTCTATGATATTGGAATTTCAGGTGGAGTGAATTTTGGGTCCTTTGTTTTTTATAGCAATTTTGATTAAATTTTTGGTCGAAAAGTGGTTGTGGAAAAGATCGTTGAAAAGGTGAAGTAAATGGTCAAAATAACAGGATGTCGAGAAGAATTGGAAAGAAGCGGACAAGGAGGTTAGAAGAAGTTACTTTGGAATTTGTAGAAGCTGCAAAATAAGGACATGCATGCTAGAATTTGAAGGAATCAAAGGCGATAAGGACCAAAACACCCATATTTTGTCAAAGTGGACTAGATCAAGCAAGCAACATCAAGGAAAGAAAATCTATAAGAGGCTAAAGGAAAGATGGCAGAAGAGAAATTTAGAGCATATGTCAAGATGTTGCTGGTGTGATATCTAGAGGAATTTTTAGTATTTCCATTCTATCTTTGAATTTTGTCTTGTATTTTGGCTTGTAAGTTATCAAAGATCTTGCATCTTATGAAGAGCATATTGTAATGAAATGACATAGTTTCTAATGAAAAGAAGTGTGGTAGGAAATTTTTATATGTTTGAAAGATGATGGTTTATTTATCCTCTTAAAATTTTTAAGATTATAATCATGAATTCTTTCTATTATTTCCTACTATTTTGTGTTTATGTTCTATTTCTAATTGCACTGGATATGCTAATGTGAGATTTGGTATCATATATATATATATATCTGTGTTTGTGTGTGTGTAATAGGTTATTTTTTAATTCATTCCTCGATGCTATTATATGATCCATTATCATTTTGTTTAGTCTCAACACAGCTAAGGTGAGATGCCTCTCTTCTCAAGGGAGGTGAAAATATCGATGGATTGCTAGACTATGATGGAATTCTTTGTGGGCACAAGTGTCTGAACCTAAGGTATTTGTTGGGTGTGCACTATATTATTTCCATGACTATCCCCACTTGTGGGGGAGTCACAGGGGGGCGACTGCCCCCCTTGTATGTTGCATTAGGCACAACAGGGGGGAAATAGCTTCCATGCGTAGGGTCTTGGAAAATGCCCCATATATTTTTTGGACCCTATATTAGGTAGCCAGAACTACCTATGGTTTTGTGCATGGATTTTTCACATGGTTTTGGGCATGATGATTTTCTGTCCATGGTATTTTGTAGATATGTTCAAGGGAACTACAATTATGTTCTAATCCAGGGTTAATGGATTGGGGCTTATGGATGCTTCGGCATGTATATATATGTATTTTAACATTGAAAGGAATATCATGAAAAGTCAATCTCGTAGTCCCAGTTTTGGGATCGAGGGGAAAATATCTGTGCATATCTATTTTATGTTTTATGCTCTTGCCATTGTTTATTTTATGTTTTTAGAATTCATGTGAAGGTAATTTTTTTACGAGTTTAAAAACCTACCTTTAGTATCATAGTTGTTTTGGCTTCAAGGGGATGCCTTTGCTATTGAGGGGTTTTGCACAAGCCTATGGTAGACCCTGTTCAGTGGGAGATCTGCGGGATGGATTCTTGTGCTGAAATAAGATGGCGAGCAGTGGAAAGATAGAGATCGAGAAATTAAATGGTCAAAGTTTTGAGTTGTTGAAACTCAAGATGGAGGATCTTCTGGTGGATAAGGATTAGTGGATTGTGGTAGATCTATGTACTAAACCAATAACAATTTCTGACGAAGACTGGAAGAAGTTGGATCGGAAGGCAAAGAGCACAATATGGTTGTGTATCTTAGATTCAGTATTGTTGAATGTATCAATGGAAGCTTCGGTGAAGGCTTTGTGGAAAAAGTTAGGGACTTTTTACCAATCTAAGTCTTTGGTGAATAAATTGTTCCTATGGAAAAAGATGTATAACCTGAGGATGAAATATGGAGACTCGGTGACAAATAATCTAAATGTATTTAACACTATGATAAGCCAATTATTATCTATTGATATTAAAAATTTCATATGAAGATAAGTGCATCAATTTGTTGTGTTCTCTACCTGGTTCGTGGGATAGTCTAGTTGTTGTAATAGGTAGCAATGTGATTGCCTTGCAGTTTGATGAAATAGTCTCATCCTTGTTGTCGGAGGAGATGAGATAGGAAAATATGAAAGGCTAGAATGGTTATGCCTTATATGTATGAGGATAGTCCCATAACATAAACAAAAATAAATCCTCGAGTGGGAGATCTAAATCTAGAGGGAAATCTAAATCTCTAGGAAAACCTGTAAAGATGTGTTGAAAATGCAGAAAGGAAGGGCACTTAAAAAGGACTGTAGATCTAAATCTCTTAAGAAAGGAAATGGATATGATGATGCTCCTTCTACAAAGGTGAAAACCACAACAAATGAAGGAGGGGATGTTTACTTGGCTTCTTCTTCAAGTACACATGTAGATCATGGGGCATGTTTGATTGACTTGAGTGCATCTTTTCACTTCACTCCCCACAGGGAGTGGTTATGCAATTATGATAAAAATGATGGTGGTGATGTCTTATTAGGGGATGAAAGGAATGCTAGACTTGTCGGTCATGGAAAAGTCAAGTTGAAGTTTCAAGGTGGAAGGATTAGAATACTTCTTGGTGTTATGCATATTCTTGGATTGGCCAGAAATGTGATTAATGTAAGAAATTTGGATGATGCAGGTGTAAAAATAGTGTTCAAGAAAGATACCTGCAAGATGGTTTGGGGAGAACTGGTATTGATGTAGGGAGTTTGTATTGGAACTTTGGACAAGCTTCAAGGTAACACTATTATTGATGGGTGCAATAGTTCTGTGGTTCCTGAAATTGGAGCAAAACATCTAGTGGTCTTTGGAGAAAAGACCATGCAATGGCATCAGAGGCTTAGGTATAATGGAGAGAAGGGCCTTCGAATACTTCATGGTAATGGTATGATAGAAGGTATGCCTAATTTCTCTCTAGATTTTGATTTCTGTGAAAATTTTGTATATGGGTAGAAAAATCAGGTGAGTTTCCCCTCCGGTGCTAAGAGGGAGAAACATATATTAGAGCTTGTGCACAATGATATGTTTGGACTAGTGTTGGTTCCATCACTTGGTAAGTCTGTGTAGTATGTATGATTTTTAGATGACTTATCAAGGAATAAATGGATATATTTCCTTAGGAAGAAATCTGAAGTCTTTGACAAGTTTTAAGTATTTAAGGCTCTAGTGGACAACCAGACTGTTATGAAACTAGCTCAAAAAAAGATAGAAAAGAGAGATCAACACCTTAGAATTCAGCCTCTTCGAGGGGGAAACCTCCTTTACATTACATAAATGAACAATTCTTGGATGATTCAAATGAAAATACCTCCTCTCTAT